>JANHGL010009308.1:0-24589 GCA_024611195.1 Ceyx melanurus | reverse complement strand
CCCACACTTCTCAAGCTTGGCTGTGAGAATCCCATGGGAGACAGTATCAAAAGCCTTGCTGAAGTCAAGGTATATCAGACACAATTCATTGAAGAATACTCTAGCTGGTTAGCCCATTTCTTATACTTTTGATAAAACTTCATCTTATCAAAAGTTCACACTTAACAGTATGCAATGGAGAGGGAAGTTTAGTCCTCCTCCTTCTATTGCTAATTGTTTACTCTTCACATACATTCAGCTGAACATTCACATGTTCTTCTTCTTTGAGTTTTGATGGCGTTTTGTTTTTTTCTGAGAATCCAATCTTACATTGTATTTGTATATAAAATCAAAGTTATGGGTGCAATTCCAGCTGGGCACGTGTTTAGCATGTGCAGTACCTGCTGCTGATGATAAAGGTACTTGCACAAATGCAGATTTTTAACTTAACTCAGCTATTTTCAAACCCTGACACAAATCTGATGATCACTTCCACAAAACCACTGACAATATAATAAAGTTATTTGTTGTGGCACCATTCCAGGATGCCCTCCCTCCTTCCCACTTGCTGCCATCTCCATCACCTCCTGTTGTACCACCACAGCTGCTTTGGAGATGCAGTGTGAGCAGGTCCTGTGAAACTGCTCAAGGTTCCTGTTCCTGGCTGACCCAAAGGCAGGGAAATAGCTTGTGACCTGGATCAACTCTCAGCCCCAGTCCATCGTATACCCTCTCAAACTGCTAGTATGACTGTGGCATGGACATGACAGGAAGTGCAGGAGCTTCTGGACAGACAAAAAAACAATCTCAGGGACACAGAGAGAGGCTGCAAAGCCAGCTCAAGCTTCCCCGAGATGCTACTGGTGTCAGCTCCCCTGGAGAATTGAGTCCTGCCTCTACCAAGCTCCTCTGCCTCCTTGCTGTGTCAGCCGTTGTGGGAGAGGGAAGGTTGACAGGTAAGTTTTGCTGGCAGTGCTGGCTTCAAGATTGCCTGAAACAGCCTTAGCCAAGATATAACATGGCATCTCTGCTGATTATCAAAGCTGCTGAGCCCTGGTTCAGCACACACAAACCACTCACATTTTAGCTCTCTTATGTCCCACCAGTCCCTTCTATGTCTCTTTCCACCTTGTACACCAGTAGCAAAAATCCTCTCCCAACATTTTGCAGCATGCCCAGTCCTTGACCTGACGATGTGTGCACAAAACTACAAACTAAGCTGTAGGACAGAGACCCACCCCAGAGTACATGTGAAACATGAGCAGGAAGGAGCTACAGCTGTAGAGGACACACTTGCTCTCAGTGCCTGAAAATTTCGGGTTCTTTGTTGTTTCAAGCAAGGGGACTAAAGATGTCTCGGGGCCCTACAGCACTTACCACAAAATATGGCCAATGAAAAGGATAAACAAACAAACAAAACAAAACAAAACTGACCAAAATACAAACAAACAAACAAAAAAACCCAAAACACAAAAACCAAAACCCAAACAAACCCAGCAATGAGATGCTATTAGCTCAAAACAGAGAGCCAGCTTACAGCCTGAGCTAGAAGAGATGGCAAAACTCACCCAGGAAGAACAGCACCGAGGAGAACACATGTTCTGTTTCCTGTTGCTTCAGCAGCAGATTCAAAGACACCAGAGCTCGTCCAAAGCAACTTACCCGAACAATTATCCCCATGCGCTTGCTCTCATAAGTGAATGGGAAGATCTGGAGAATGGTGAAGTTCAGAATGTGGCCACCCGGTGTCCTCAGCTGCATAGAGGACTGGTCTCTGCCCACCAGCGTTAAGCCCACGCTCTCGGTCCACTGTACCAGGGCCACCTGAGAAAAGAAAGCCATGGTGAGAACAGCCAGCTCATCCCATACCTCCCCCGAGGGGCTCCAGAGGGGAAAGGATAGCACATGGGGGCTGCAAAGAAATTCATTAGTCATTAACAGTGCTGTAGAATAGATCTGTTCATACATGCAGGTGCTCCTATATGGCTGTTTCTAGCAGGCTCTTCCTGAAGTTAGAGCTTACTAATAGTATTTTGGGGGTTTGGGCAGCCAGGCTCCTGTCACATTCAACTGCCAGGCTGCCCCACGCTCTCTGCAGAATGTAATCAGCTCTTTGCCTTTGACTGCCACATCCTGAAGGACAATTCTTCAGCAAGGGCAGGCACAGGTACCCTCTGACAAGGCCTGGGGCGTCCAAACTTCCACTTGGGAACATGAGGTAACTCTCTTTACAAACACTTACTTTTGAATGTGCTGTTCCCAGATTCCTGTTCAGGAAATTAAGAATTTAAAATGATGCATTCACCCTGGATTTACTGTATGTATCAAAGCCAGAAACACTAATGCAGGACACATTAAAAATTCATATTAAAACAAATAAACAAAATGAGCTCTGTGTTATACTCACTTTGGTAGTAACAGTTCATCAAATTTCACCCTCTGTACTGACCAGCAAGGCAGCTGAAGGCTGGCTCACAGACACCTCCTACCTGACAACCCTTTCTCCCCCAAACATAAAAAAACCAAAACAACAAAACCTATACAAACATCGTATTTTTCAAGGCACACACCAGAACTCATTCAACTGGACTTATGTAGGTGTCATTTTAATTGCAGCTTCTAGTATTTAAGGACCTACAACACTGACTTCTTTACAAGCTTTCACTAGACTACAGCCCAAATCATGACAGAAGACCAAAGTCTTTATTTTGCTTCCCTGATGATCCCCCCAGAATCCCCACCTCAGCTGACACATCCATGTAAGATTGAGCCTGCTGAGATACCAGGGTTTAATTCTAGAAGCTGTCTTGGAAGTAATGGATGGGAGCAACAGCTGACATGAGCCCATATATCACTGGCCTCCAGAAAGGATCAAGGGATACTTTCTCTAAACAGACACAAAATACTGTAAGTATTTTACAGTGACATTTTAAAGGCATGAAAGTGCTGGGCACATGGTTGCTGCTGACTTGAAGGTTAATTATCTCTTGTGCCTTTCAGGTTCTGTCTTTATTATTATATGACCACAAATACATTACACAAAAATGGAATTTATTTTAGGAAATTGCGTACATGATATACAGATAAAAGTGGAACTTACAAATGTTTGCATTGAGTCAAGATTTTTATACAATTGGGTTTAACTAGAGAATCTTTTGTGAACTCAGCTCCCTTTCATCCACAATTAGGCTTAAAAGACAACGGAAAATAAACTTTTCCTTTTATAAAGTAGTCTTAAAATTGCCAGATTAAAAAAAAAGAATTGTTCAGTTGGCTGTACCCTGAAAGACCTTTAAATCAATTTGATTCAATATTTGGGTTAATATTAGCAAGTTTTTGCAGGCTTAAAGATTACAGCAAATCAAAGGCTCTTTCAAGCTTATACTTTTCAAAAGTTTCTTCAATGCATCTCTGGTGCATTAAAGTGTGCAGTTGTTAGATAATCCTCCTAACAGTCTCCCAGAGCAGAGATGGAATTTGGATTTCTAATACTTTAATAAGCAAGTATTGAGGATTTTTCATAGCATGATGTTGCATGATGTTCAGCATGTGCAGCACTGTCTCACGCCCATGCTGGCAAGATGCAAGCGTCTAGAGATAAGAAATCTCTGCTACTTTTTTTTTCCACATACACCTCCTCCCTCCTTCCCTATGAGTGCTTCATTTAAATGCTTAGTGACATGGTTTAGTGGTGACCTGGTAGCACCGGGTTAACGCTTGGACTTGATGATTTTAAAGGTCTCTTCCAACCAAAACAACTCTATGATTCTATCAATCCTATGGCAGGATGCATTTTAAATTGCTGAAAGCAAAGCCTTGCACAGAGGAACAAATGGAGGAGCAGCACGTCAAAGGTGCTACATCACACACATGACACGCTTCACATTAAGGGCATTGCACTGCACAACACCAGTCACTGTGGATGTGAAAGGTACATCAGTGGAAGGGGAAGAATAACAATAGAAATCCCCTCTCTCCATGCTGCTCCAGCAGGCATGGGTCCTGTCAGCCCTTAATGGCCCTCCAGGTGAACCACATTCAGCACCAGGGGGGAAGTGGAGCTGACCCCTTTGAACATGCCACTTCCCAGCCTTTATAGTACTTAATGAATAATTACTGAGAGGGAAAGTGATATAATTTTTAAGGGTTCCTGTCAGATGTACTAAAAGCATTGAAATTACCATCCCCATTCAACAGGCAACACAATGGACCTGGACTCTGGGAAGCGCTATGGCACCAGCAGACAACACCAATGGCAACAAAGGTCTGATGGCACTTCTGGCAGGGTCTGGGCGCCTTGGAATGGGGAGCACATTCCCAGCTCGGTGCAAGACAGAAGAGGTTTACTCTGTGCCATGCAATCAGATAGCTAGAGCTGCTTTCAGTCACAGAAAAAAAAAAAAAAAAAAAAAAAAAGAGAAAGGTTCAAGATGCAAAAATATATTCCCAGCTTAAACTGAGAAAATCTAAAAGCAGGCTTGAAATGCCTCAAACACCTTCAAGAGAGACCATGCTCAGTGATGAGGGGAAATCAATAAAGTCCCTGACCACACTCCAGGAGTTTGTACCTTTGTCCAAGCCAACTCAGATACAGATCTGAGCATTACAAAGCAGAGCAGCTCCAGCAGCTCAGCACACTATACCCCAAACTTTGCTCTTTCTGACAATTGAATTACCCAAGCCACCACTGAAGTGGATATCGACTAATAAATTTCATTCTAAAGAGACAAATTGATCCTTCTGTGCCATGAGTTGCTCTACAAATGTCCCATTTAGGATTGCCTAGGCAGACAGACAAGAAGCAGAAACCAATTGATCGGTGCACCCTTTCATGTCCTGGCAGCTGCAGCAGGTTGTCAGGGTTAAAGACTGTTTGCCCAGGAATCCCAGGCACTCTTATCTCTGATCAGATTATATCTATTTCATTTCCCCTGTTAGTTACTGTATGGCTACAACTGACAACTGGCTTGCAGAGCCCCAAGGCTGTAACCGATATCTGAATAAAGATACTTCAAGACTTCTAAATGGCAGTGTGCACAGGAAACAAATTTAGGAAATCCTGCTTTCTGTTACAGGAAATTAATCCTATGCCAACTGGTAGAAATTACCCTTGCTGTTAAAGAGAATACAAGTTTTTGTACTCATTTCATAAACTGACCTCCCCTGCCATGGCAATATTTTATTGATATAGGATTTCAAAGGCTGTCTTTAACAGGAGTCCAAAGCCATTCCCCTATAGAGAATGTTATTTAACAGCATCTCTCAAGGACTCAACTTGTGCTGATCATGCATTTTGTACCAGCTAGTATGACACACACAGAGCTCTTCTAAACAGTATTTGTACATCTAAGACCCACACACAAGATTTCCTCAGTGCAACAAAGCACATCTGATTTCTGAATCCACTGTAATTCTCTAACACGCAAGAAAGGAAAAAAGAATTTAAATATCAATCTTGGAAGGATTCGTTATCATGCTATAGTAAAACAAACAAACAATATTCTCTCAGGTATTTGAGACAAACTGCTTCATAAATATTTTAAAGATGGAACAGTATAAAGTGAAAAAGGAAAAGAAAAATAACTTCACTATATAACATAGTATATATTTAAATAACCAGAGAAGCTATGCAAACATAGCCAGCAAATGCTTCAGGAAAATACCAAAAACTTAAATGCAGATCACAAAAATTACCATCTGGAAATCATTCAGAAATTGTTTCTATCCAAAGGCAGTTGCAGGGAGGAAAAGCAGGTAACCAAAACACTGATGTAGATTATGTGGTGGGAGAGAACACACATGCACAGTCCCCACCAGCTCCAAAACTGGGCAGGAGCAATGCCTGTGCTCACTGTAAGTACATCAATGGAAGGGGAAGGAAAAAAATGCAAAGATGCAGCTTTTGTATAGTAGAGACAAGAACACATTATATTAAATTAATGAGTTACCTAATTTGGAACAAAAACACTATAAGGAATATTTTCAAAGTATGTGAAACGTACAGGCTACCTCCGTGTGTCACTTTCAGTGACAAGCAATAATCTGAAAATCCTCAGTTGGGCTTCAAAGAATACATTTATTTCTATGCAAACAATTTCTCCCCTCTAACAATGAGGAAAAGGTGAAGTGTCAAAGGTGAAAATGTTATTATTGGATGGTAATAGGTTTTATTTGGGGAAAAATAGAACCCTTCACAAATGTAGTCAAATGGGTGATATGATCTCATATCATCAGTAGGATTCTTAAGGGAAGCTTCACACTTCAGTCTCCTTCAATGGCACAGGGCAAGTGTAATTATACAAATTAATAGAAAACAAATTGGTTTACCTTGGTTGCACTAAAGATGTATTCAGGAAGCATACCCAATGCACGGAGCAGTAATTTACTCCTCCTTTCTCACAGAAGGAAACAAGATTCTTATTAGATTTTCCAAATTTTGCAGAGGGTGCAAGCAGCACTTTAACAATAACTCTTGTATTAAACCTTGTCTCTTAAGTGTTCAGCAAACAGCCTTGGGGCTCTCCAGTGAGTCTCAAGAAAGCTGTACAGGTTCTCTCTACTGTACCACCCTGCATATCCCTGGTTGGGCTGAGTGCCAGCAGAGAACTGGCAGGGCACACCTTTGCTCTGAGATGAACTCTTGTGTGTTTCACTCACTCTGCAGAATTAACTTGGGCTCTAGGCCTGTCCCATCCACAGGGGAAGGGACATGTCCTGGGTCAGCATGCTATCCAGCATGATGCGCAACTTTTCACTTGAGCTGGTACTTGGAACACCTTGCAGATCAGGGACAAACTGACATGGGAATGTTCTAACCTGCTGCTACAAGTCGTTCCCCTTCCAAACAGAAAAGATTGTCCATAATTTACCAAATGTGGTCAAAGGTGTTGAACTGCAAAATATACCCTGAACAAAAGGTAAAGAAACATGAGCAGAACTCTGCAATACAAAGGCTGAATCAACAGCCAGTCAGCAGTCACCATGTAGCTCTGTAGCTTCAGAGAAGGCGATTTAGTTGAAGTGTATCAGATGATAGGGTTCTTAGGGTCTATTTGTGGGTCATCAGTGCAATAAGCATTAAAATATTATTCCCTTCACTAGACTGGAGTACCTTTACCAAGTGATTTTTTTTCTATTTTTTTCCCCAGCAACAAGCAAGGTAGTGTTTGTATGTTTATATACCCAAATGGATTGGATACTGACCTCATCGGGACTGGAGGCTTGGTACACCCTGCAGGAGTCCTCATAGTGTCTCTCGGCTTCAGCCTGGTCTGTGACCCCGTTGGACTCGTAGACTGGCGTGACGTTGTGGCACAGTGCGATCGCCTTCACCGCCTCGTGCACGCGGCTGCTCATGGTTTTACGCACCTTGGTGGCTAAGGTAAGGCCCTTCACAGCAGGTGGCTCCTGAGATTGCTTATAAAAAGGAAAGCAGAATAAGTCTTATTATGGCAAAATAAAGATCTCGTTTAAGTTTTTACTTCAGTGAAGTCCATAAATGTTGCAGCTGTGGAAACTCTTTGTGTCCCCAGGAATGAGACACACACCTTACAACCTCCATGCACCTTAACTCAGATCATCACTAGTAACACACCTTGGTGTAATGCAACTTGTTTATTGTTGTTACTGGTGGTGTAAAGTGCCTCGAAATATTCACCTAAGTTTTTGGAATGGTACACTGAGAAAAAGACCTTTTGCTGCTGAACCACCAAACCCAACTGATTAAAGACCGAAGTTGGAGGATTCAGTGAAACCACAACATTTCTGCTCCACAAAAAAAAAAAAACCAACCAAACAAAAAACCATCAGAAGCTCTGAAAATTTAGATTTTCATGTACAATAGAATATTAACTGCTGAAAACAGAAAACAGATTACTTGTATAGATCTAGAAAATCTTAATTACATTCATTTAATTTTTAATACTATTTTTAGTATCAGAATGGGAGTCTTCAGATAATTGCACAATTACTAAATTATCCTGGTTGAAGAAGGGACACACAGTGATCTAGTTTCCTGCTCTGTTAACCTTTAGTGTCAAGAGGACAAAAGTTTCACTTCCAGGTCAAAGGCCACAACATGGTAAAAATAAGAGCAAAGAATAAGAACTACAGTTCAAAATGAATCATTGCCAGCAAATGCTTCTCATTACATAGAATCTCACTAGGTAATTATAAATGGTTTATAAGATGTATCCTTCACCAGTGTAATTCCACGTGTTCTTTTCCACACACAATCAGGGCATATAAATTCTTCAAATTTAATACTGCTGCTCATCAGCACTGTTGCAACAGGGTTTAACCAAATCAAACAACAGCAAACCCTCAACTGAAGTGACATTAAAGATTAGATTGACATAAAGCACTAGTCACATACTAGAGTAGTCTGTCATCCAAATGTTCTTGACAAATATTGAATACTTTGGCAAATAATTAACCAGTAGTCAAGTTTTCTCTAGAGACTGAGTACCAAATGAGGGCAAACAGTTCTGAAGTCTGTTTTCTTTTTGGTTTGGGTTTTTTTTAAATACAGTTCAGTCATTTAAGGGTCTCAACACCAAGAGAAGAAACAGATGCTAAGGCAGCTGTGAAAGCAGAACAGGGAGAGAGAGATGTCTAAGAGGAGCTGTAGGTTACCTGAGACATATGCTAGTGTAAAAGATAATTACTAAAAATACCACCAGGTATTTATCACCTATCGTATGCTTAGATAGAAGTGCATTGTAGTCTGACAGTCTGCCTGGGGAAGAACTATGCTACCAAATGATCACAGAGATTCAAAGAAACCTGCTATGCATCTTTACCACCATGAACAAAATCCAAAAATAAAAATCCCATGTACAGTACATGGTGCCTTTTTCCTGGCAAGAATGCTGGGTTCGTGTTGCACTTTGTGGGTGGTATAGAAAGTCTACTTCAATCTAAAAATCTCTAGACCAAAGCAAAAACAATGTGACATGAAAAAAAAACATTCACTGCAGTGGGTGTGCAGGCTCAAGGAAAAGCATGGGCACTTGGAAAATGACTTCTGTGATTTCTGTATGAATAAATCAATTCCACAACTACTTAGAAAGAAAAACGCTTCACATATGACTGTGTAGTAATAACCCATCACATCTGCTGATTGAATCTCTGGAATAATTTTTTTATTTTTTTTTTAAATCTAATTGTCAGCAAATACCAAAAAAAAAAGTTATTTCCAGTTGCAATTGAGAGAATGGTTAATAACAGAAAATTAAAAATAATGCTTCCATGGTGACATAATTCATGTCAATTCTTAAATCTTTTATAAATACCACTCAGAGGGGTGGCTGGAATATCAGCCATTGATAGCTAATTTTTCTTTTTCTCCTGAAGGCAGTAATCTTCTTAAGCAAAAACTCTTTGCTTGTTTTACAAGGAAGTGCATGCATCTATATGAAGTTTCAATTCATAAGCATCTTGTTTAAGATGGTAAGGAATACAGTTTGCTGATCCAGACAAGTCATGTGGCATTATTTGGTTATCATACAAAACTGAAAGAAAAGTCTGGGAATAGAGAGGAAGGCCTTTTAAATGCTGGCTCATCCCATGACACTGAAAAAGGAATGCAAAGGAGACTTCCCTAAAACAGGATTTTCCTGTTCTATACTTAACTGTTGACTTTGCTGCCTTCTTTAGGTGTACATACTTCTCAAAGCAGATGTCAGTTATACACCATACGTGATTCTGGTACATTAGGAAAGAACCCCACTTCTACCATTTTCTTTTTTACCCATCAGGCCTGAAGCAGTGATACTGGTACACTGCCTCTCTTACTGAGTACTGCTGGTTCTCCTCTGTTATTACTGCCCCAGTACACAGCATTTCAAACAGCAACCTAATCCATTAAACATTATCCAGTGCCAATTTTTCAACAAAGCAAATGCTGTGGTTGCTCTAAGTGATGAATATTGAAATAAAAGTATCCTCTTTTCAAGTCAGACCTCAGTTACAAGACACAGACACATTTGCAGATCTGTTTACGTGCTGTGGCAGTGCAAGATTGGTGGATATGAAACAATCTACAAATGTAATAAGCAATTGTGATCATATTTAAGTATTAGGCATCCAAAGTGCATGCTTCAGAATTTTCCAGAAAGTACTGGTTAATAAGCAGATCCCTGCCATATTAATTCACCTTTAGCCCAGTAACCCGGAAACTGGTTTTATGAACAAAAAGTTAAGTAGTGCAATTTAATTCTACCTGTGTGTATATACTGAATATATGGCTCTGCACTTCATCCATGGAGTCCAGGCCGTAAGCTACTGTTCCCAGGTGAAGTCGCTTGAAGACCATCTCGTTCTGTGTAAGAGTTCCTGTAACAGAAGCAGCATCACAGCAGAATTTCACTACAAGACATGTAGTGAAAACTAGCATGCCTATTACCCAGCAAATGGGCAAATCCTTGCTGTACCCCAAATTCAAAAGAACATGGCCAAAAGCTGAATCAGTCACTGCACCAGGCTCTCAGAACAGGCTGAGGTCAGCAAAAAACGCCTCTATGGGATGATTCTCCTGGGAAGTAGGGACAGTAAATAGGAATGAAATTCACCCCAAAGTCATAGAATGGGTTTTGTTGAAAGGGACCTTAAAGATCATCTAATTCCAACCCCCGTGATATGGCAGGGACACCTCCCACTAGACCAGGTTGCTCAAGGCCCCATCCAATATGGATTTGTGCACGTGCAGGGATGGAGCATCCACAACTTCCCTGGGCAACCTGTTACGGTGTCACACCACCCTCAAGGTGAAGAACTTCTTCCAGATTTCTTATGCAAGTCTACCCTCTTCCAGTTTCAAATCATTACCCCTCATCACTGAAGTTCTTTTTACAAAGTTCCTCCCTCTCCTTGCCATCCTATAGGCCCCCTTCAGATACTGGTAGGCTGGAATAAGGTTTTCCCAGAGCCTTTTCTTCTCCAGGCTGGACAAGCCCAACTATCTCAGCCTGTCTTCATAGAAGAGGTGATTCAGCCAGTCTATGCCAGCAAGAGCTGCAAGCATAATTCTGGTCCTGTTGGAACTAAAGAAAACTTGAAACAACTTCAACGGGACCAGGATTTTACATCAGATCAAGCTTTTCTTTTCAATTTAGGTCTTCTGAATTCAAACTCAACTTCAGAAGTGTAAGGACAGCAGCAAACAGACTGAAGTTACACTTTTGCCTAGATGTGTAAGATATCTTCAACTGGCTTTGAAAACTAACGCCAAAAGTTGCGGGGTTTTTTATTTTCTTTTTACCCTCAGCTTTTGGTTTAATGGCATACTTCAAGTGTTATTAAATAATATTATTGCATAATACTCCTGCAAAAGTATCTTTTTTTTTCAACAACTGGTTAAATCATGTTATTAAAGCATCAGGAAATGCTTATTTCTTCTAGTCTAAAGCAATCTTACATTTTACTCTCTGTCTGGCCAAAAATCCAAACAAAACATACCATGACTCAAAACTGTATTTTCTACATAGATACCTGTTTTGTCTGTAAGCAAATAGGATATCCTCCCCAGCTGCTCAGGAATAGTGCTGGAGCGAACCACAGTCCCGGGGATTTTAGAATCTCTGCGGATCACCCAGCTATAGACAATTTTCCCCATGTCCAGATTCACACGTAAACTAGGCAGAAGAACCAGAAAAAGAAAATTAATTGCCAGCTAAACTTCAGGAAAAAATAATTGTGAACTGCCACAGTTTGGGAGAAGTCTATTAATAAAGTCAGTGGTCAGGTGGCAAATGGGGAGAAGGACTGTGCATTGCTGCGGTGGCGCTTTAATTCAAAGACATATGATAGAAATAGGTTGAGAAGAACAGATATCATTTGAGAGGAACATGGATACAGGCAAGGACAGCATGATTAACATGTGGACAACAGGTTAAAAATGGAATGAAATTAATTCCAGACCTACATGGAAAGCAACAATCTATTTAGTAATAAAGTTTCACTCCCCTCTAAAAGGCAACTAGGTCCTATTACACTACATGCTCTATAAATACCCTCCTGTTGCATTTTCTGTTCTCCTCTTATCAAAGTAACCAGGTAATCCAAACACTGAAAGAATGGGCCTTAAATGAATAATACAGAGCCTGAGTCAGAGTCAGTGAATGGGTGAGCTGAACAAATTCAGCAGAAAAAAACAAACCAATTTTTATGTTTGAATAGTAATTTGATTTCTATTTCTAGATTTGCTTAGTTGTCAAACAAGAAATAGGAGTTTACATGCTTGTTCATACTGGAAGCATGAAGAAAGACAAAGCAAGCAGTATTTTACTGGGAAGAATTAGTAAATGCCTTACCTAATGGGAATGATATTTGAGAACAGAAGGAGAAATCTTATGATCTGAAGATACCAACGGCCAGCAAAGTGCTGAAGGGCCACCATGACAAGCGAGACCACCACAAGAGCCCCAAAGAGGATCTTGGTAAGACAATTCACTTCCAAATCAAAAAGACCAATCTAAAGAAATAAAAGAGAGACATTTCAAGCACACAAATGAAGATGATAGCTAAATATAATATTCACAAAGAGAATCAACCACAATATTCAAAGAGACATTCCCCACTAGTCAACCTCTCTTTTAAAACACTACTAATATATTTAAATTTAAAATCAATACCATTGCCAGCTTATTAAATAAGACTCTCATCCTTTGGAAGCTCAGCAATGCATGAAGAGGTGTGAGGGGAATCATGCTGCCAGAAGCTATTTGTGACTATGTAAATATCCCTGCACCTCGTTTTAGCTTTCCTATAAAAGAGCATACCAAAACAGGCTTTCCTGGTCTAACTGGGACTATCTCATTACAACCATATAAACCAACAGTTTTACCAATCTTTTAAAAAGTGAGAAGACACATGTATAATAGGATCCAAAAAGTAAAGAGAAATAGGTTTTGATGGGGTATCTTAAATCTTAGGCTGGAAGATATGAATCATTTTTTCCCAAGAGATTGTCCCTATAGTGCATAAATACAGCATCTGAAAGGATTTTCCTTTGAAAAAAGATATGTTTCTTCTCCTTTATATTTACTGTAAGACTGTTCTCTCACCATACCTTACTTCTTGGGTTTGAAGTATTCATTACACTGCGCAGTTCCCTTCCAGTGTAGAGGACAACTCCCACAACAGTACCTACACAAAACAGAGCATGCATCAGCTGAATAACAACCTCCACTTGTTTTTGATATAAAAATACTTGTTGGTTCCAAAGGCTTGCCAGTTGGGAAGGAATTTTAGTAAGTTAATTTCAGAAGCAATAGCAACCAGAAATTTTAAAAAGTCAGTACCTGAACTATAGAAACCTATGAAAACACAGATTTTGAACAGAAGACATCTTACAAAAAGCCAGTAAGTCTTCAACCACACTGCCCATGTGGTTGGACTTGATGCAGCATCACAGACCACATCAACTAATATGTATGGAAAGAAAAGCCAACTGCTTTGCATTCTTGACTTTCCCCAACCCTCTTTTGACATCAGTTGTCTCCCCACTGTAAATAAAAGTAGCTAAGGATGGAGGATTTCTTGGTTTTCCTCCTACCAATTTGAATCCCATTTAGGTAAGTGGATAAGCTTGCCTTAGAGCAGAGAGCTGTCCTTCACTCTGTATCACAATTAAATCAGTGCTCTGGGCTACAGTTCTTCATTGGTGAAGGTTGCCACAGTCAGAGTAAAACCAACTAATTCCAACAGCTTTCAAAGACAGAGTAACCTTACTTTAAATCTGCAATTTGCTTTAAGTATTTGTCTAATTGCTGTTCCCACCAAAAGGTGAATCATACCAACTCCTACCTCACTGTAACAGATGGAGCTGCTTGGAGCCTATCAGTGTATTTTAAAGCCATGTCCCACAGTCGATAAAGAGCTGAGAGCAACTAAGTTCTCCTTTTTCTTCTTGCAAAAATCCATTGAGAAAAAGCTATCTACCATCAAGTGGTTAAAAGATTATTATTGCCAAAGTCTAATTTTTTACTTGAAAAATTTAGGGGTCTGTAAAAGTTTTTATCAACAATTATTGATAAAAAAGCACTGCTGCAAATACATTGCAATTTTATCCTCTGTTCCTGTTAACAATCAAAGTTTCAACACATTGCAAGTAAATTATTTTTAATAATTCAAAAGGGGTGGTTTCTAAAAATATGTTAGGAAACATTACTTAAAAAAAAAAAATTTTTTAAAAAGCACACAAAAAAACAACAAATCACTGAAGCCAGATGGCAGATGGTGGTAAGATCATCACAATTCAAATCAGCAGATGGCACAGCTACTCCAAATCAACCACAAACAGTCAGAGTCAGACCCATTCCTACTATAGCAGATGGAGAAAGACACACATAGCTCTGCTTTGTCTTACAAGCAAAGGCTGCTTCAGTGAGATGGCATCACCATAACTTGACAGCTTTCAATTACAGGGGAAAGAAAATAATATCCCAACTTTTTTTCTAACAGAAATAACCTACAGCATCCTATTTATTATTGCCATAGGAGAAATAAAAATGAGTTATATTGATCAAGTCAGTCAAAATGAGTGGGGAAAACCTGTCAGAGCTAGAAAACAGCTTGAAGGCACACTACTATGTATAAAAAGAGTATTCCTACTTGTTTTATGGCCATTGAAAACAGACTCCACTGCATAAACTGTCTGAAATTATGAAAATATTTTCAAATATTCCTATTAACTGAACTTGCAAAGATGTCTATCTACAAATAACTTATTCAGAAAGGAGGGATGGACTCAGTTACGTTCATTTGGGCAGAGAAGGTCATTGCATGCCTTGATACAGACATCAAGACCACCCAGAGCTTGTAACTAGCACTGGAGTAGTGACCATGTGGAGCAGAGTGTGTGCTGTGCTCTCCTTTCAGGACAAATGTCTGCACTCGTGTATACTACATACAGCTGAGAGTACAGGAGAGGAAAAGATTTCTACCCTCAGCAGGCACTCGCTGTGAGTGTGCTGAGAGCAGGAGATCATTTCCTTCTGACTTCAGTAGAACTCTCCACTGAACACCCTCCCATGTCAGGTTCTGCCACAGCACTGTGAGATCTGCAAAGGTTCGAGAACTGGTACAAATTAAAGCTTTGATACAAAAGGCAAGAAAGTCCTCCTGGGGAAGTCTGCTGTGGGGAGAGGAGCCATACAGGAGAGAATCACATCCACCTATTTTGTTCAAAAGCAGGATGAGCTGACACTCATGAGTTATGCAGCTTGATGGGTATTTGAAGCTGCCAGGCTGTCTGTGTCTGTGCTTAGAGAGGAGGAAGGTACCTTCTGCATGGCAATTACTAATCTATAAACATAATGTACTTGATTAAATTGTATTTGGATAACTACGGGTTTTTTTTATGACCCCTTGGTCAATGCACTGTGACAATACTAATACATTTCAAAGGAGTCAGAGCAGAATTAGATAGAGTCAAGAATACAACTTATTCATTCTTTTCTGCTTTTAAAAAAGCAAATCAAAGTATTTTCAGTGGTTCAGAAAAGATCTTTTGAAGTTGATGTTCCTATTATTAATTCCAGGTACACCTAGGTACTGCACTGTGCAGTATCTCTGTTAAACAACTAATTCCAGGAAAGAATTTCACTCTCCTCCAGCTTCCACCCCATAAACCTTGCAAGAGCACTGGACAGGAACAAGGCTTTTACTTTGACACACCTCTATAGAGGGCATTGATTAATCTCAGGCTTTAGGATTTTATCACATATATAATCCAAAATCTGTCAATTTAGGGTTTGTTTTTTTTTCCTTTTTGAAAGTGTGCAAGACAAACTCAGTGGAAGCACTTACCTGGAAATCTTTCATCTTAGCTTGTTACCAGAATCTATTTGACACCATTTCTGTTACAGATTAGGATGTCAACGTAGAGAGCAATTAAGCGCTATTCTGGTCCTGGATGCTAAAGTGCCCAAAGGCCACTCCAATTCTTTCTCATCTAGGAATGTCCAAGAGGCAATTAGACATCAGCTCAGCTACCCAGAGGTGTTATGACAAGTGGGAAACTTCATTCCAACTACTAATTTCTCCAACTGACAGAGATTATTATTCCATTACAGAAAGACCTTTAAAAATTGTTAACATATTCCCTTAAAAAAAAAAATGTATCATATTTACACATCTTACCTGATGCAATGACTGTGCTGGCCCATAGGGTGTTTTCTATGCTTAAACTTTCATTCACTGGAGGGTCACTGTCCTCCTACAACAGGGTAAAACCACACTTGTCAGCAGTGTACAAGGCCAGTGAACGACAGAGCTACACAGAACTGTTAGGAGAGTAACACTGAGTGTGGGTAGAGGGTTTCTTGATAAGATGGGGGATTTTCCTAAATCCAGGTAAATCTCTGGTTGGGTTAACTTTGTTTCAACAAAGCAGATGGGTTGTGGAGGGTGGAAATTCTATTAAGATACCTCTGCCTGCTGAAGTCCCCCAGGAACCATAATGAGAAAGGCATTTTTCAGCAGCTCTCCAGGGGCTACAGGAAAATGTTCCCTTCACTTGGCTCATGCAGATTAATAGCATTTCTCCTGCTACTCTTAAAATCTCACTGAGAACCTGGTCAGACTGGTCAGTGATGCCTGGAAAGTTTTCTGATATGCACCAGAGAAGAGATACAAGAAAGCACAATTCCTCTTAGTCACCAAAAGATTTGATTCTACAACACTGTACCTTTGAATGAGATAGTAAATTAATATCTGCGCAGGTTAAACCATGCCACATGAAGACAGAAGGGCAACATCTACAATTTTGAACTAAAATACCACCAGACAACTTCTAGAAAAGCTGTAACTATTGCTTATTTGTTACAAAACCATTTGTTCTCTGAAAGCTCCCTAAGGGTATCAGATGAATCTCTGAAAAGTTTTGTAATCCCACTGAAAGAAAACACACAACCTTTTCCCCCACAAAGGCAATCCATCCTTCCAGCAAATCAGAAGACATATTTTTTTTAATGGTGATATTTGATAGTGACTCTGAGCTGCTGCCCTCTGCAACAGGGCGCAAATATAACTGAATTCACATAGGTTGCATGCAACTGAAGGCAAAGACCCAACTAACTCAGAATTAAGACTTATTGCCTGACCTCGCTAAGATCCCATCTTTTCACAATTAAATAGTTCATGGTGGTCCAGATTTCCTCCTAAACAGGCACCATGAATATGCAACTACCAATGTGAGTGTCTGATCTACCATCAGCTACCATCTGAATGTTCAGATCTAATACCTACAGAGGAAGGTCCTTAATCCCAAACAGCCTATGACATTGTCTTCAAGTCAAAGCTTCAATAACCATATTTTTGCTTCAGATTTATTTCACAGATTTTATGAAGAAAAAAACCAAAACAAAACAACAAACCCAAACAAAAAAACCCACACAAACAAAAAAACTACAAGGAACGGCAACACTGACTTCAACGTTTCTCCTGAAAAACTCTGACATTCAGGTAGCATTCAGCACACTTGCATAGCAAACACTCCGTATGTGATTTCAAGCACGTTAGCAAGACTCACCCTTGTGAAGGTCCCCACAAAGTTATGTATATCAATATTGGGCTCTTCTGCATACACGTAGGACCGTATTTGAAGTAGATCCTATAAAACAGACATGTATCATCAGACAGTTAAGACAACCACATTTTAATAACATACAAATGTTCCTACAAAAATACTTTGAACAAGTGTTACTTATCAACTTAAGATAATTACCTAAATTGTGTTATTTACTGGAGTCCTAATGTCTAAGAACACACAGCTGGTGTATCAGTTTTGCTGAAGAATATTTCTTGAACTGATACTTGAGAAACTCCTGGGAGTCATTTAGATGTTGGTGCCTCATAAAAGAAATTTCAGCCTCAATAATCAAGACAGCCCAAGACACATTACTTTGTAGCAAAGAAGGTTTGGACTAGTTTTCCAAAGCAACCAAGGAACATCCTATCACTCAATATTTAACTCAAGATGCCAGTGTCCCTAGGAAGAGCTCAGTGGTAACAAGAAGATATGCCAATTCTGCACAATATTTTCACTGCTGACTCCTACACATGCACAAGCTATTCACTCCATGGAGAGTGCCTTGCTGCAAAACATGTGTAGAAAATAAGTATCTTGCACTTTTTACATACAGAACATCAATAAAGCAGGTGCTATGATTCTCCCTTCTTTTTTTCTCTTTTAAAATAAAACAAAACAAAATCTACTTTAGCTACAGATTCTGGGAAACAGCATGTTTGATGGACATTATATGCTTATTTCAGATCACACAGTAGAGCTTCCATGGTGACAAACCTTTCATAAAGGCGAGCAATGAAAACTTCATAGCTTCTGAAGCCATTTCAAGGAAAAGTATGAATTGTGCCTCTGAACATACTGTATGCAGTGCAAGGAACGAAAGGGAGCACTTGAGAAGTACCACCACCAAAAGTGGTACTGACATGGTAGTGCAATAAGTTACTGTAATGGTCTCTGGAGAGGAAAAAGAACGAACTGTCCTACTATCAGCTACCTCCTGCTGCAAGGTCATTCTCTAGCTGTGCCTCTCTGCACAGCTTTGCAGTGACAGCCATGTGGCACAGAGACAACTAGCTTCTCCTTACCTAAAATCCTGCCTGGAGTTCAGGAAGAGCTGGTTTATCCTTACACTCTTTGGAGCCAAAGCCAGCATGCACTTAGCCCTGTGCAGAACAGCACTGCATTAACCCAGTTCTCAAAACAGCCCATTCACTGAAGCACCTGAACATTCTTCAGATAAAACAGATCTATGTGTTTACCAAGTAGACTATTTTGTATGAAGGCAGCTTACAGAAGCAGTTGGCAGCCTCTGAGTACAGGTAACAGGCAGCCGCAACTTCCAGTCTGTCTCACCATCCAGCTGATCAGTGCGAAGGAAGCACGAGCCTGTGGATTTTCAACACCAGTCAGTGACCTTTCCATGTCTGCCTTGAATATATCTTTAACTCACAAAATGGCTTCATCTCTAGGACAGCCTTCTCTCTTTGGAAACAGTATCTGATCTCAAGTACCATTTGTGACTAATGCAAGAATTACATTCTTTCATCAAACCTTCATTTCCTTCCACCAGTCCAGAATACAGCTAGACTCTGCACTGTATCTTTAAGACATTTAAAATTTAATGTTCTCATTAGTCTTTGTATTTTCTAATCCTTCTGATCTGACATTTCCTTATCCCACACTTAACAAAACAAACCTGAACGGTGAGTAAAATGATTTACATCTAAAATGCAAGCTGTTATGCAACCAGATTAATTCACCCTGGATTCAACCACCTACATTCTTTGATTAGCAAAGAAAACCAGACTATAATATCGCCAGAAGTGGAGGTCCATAAAAGCATCTGAATTCTCCGTCTCTCTATAATTTTACTATTATCTATTTCTTTTACATTTCCAAAAGATAATTTTCTCTAAACAACCAGTGAAAGGTTAATGGCTATTTTGACAATTGGTTCCAGATGTTTACCATTCTTCTCCGACGTCCTCAGGAAGATCATGTCAGCAGGGACCCGCTGGTTCTGTTAGGAGAAGAAAGGCCATTATTGTGCACACACCCCTGCACGTGCATGCAGCCGCCTTCCCCAGCCCCATCGCGACAAGAGAAGGGGATACGGAGGAGAAAGAGCAGTTCTTTGTCAAGCTGCAGCTTGGTGCTCATTTTGCTTTGGATCCTAAACTCGCTTCCCTGCAGAATTCCAAGTGCAGCATAATAACTGGTGCCAGCTCCCACTGACCAGACTGGCTAGGTTTACAAAAAGGCTAGTGAGTAACTCTAGAAGTATGAAGAAATTTTAAACTAATGCTGGTTTCCTTTCTAGAAGTTCCATGCTAGAAGAAAGCATGTATCTGGAATCTACAGCTATCACTCTTCTCAAAATTATTCTCAGAATTTTTTCATACTAATGGTTTTCAGAAGTCATAGCTGCTTGCAGAGTATGTGGGGGGGAAAAAAACCCAAACATCGGTGGATTAAAAAACCCCACGTATAAACTTGTATAAAGGGGAAGATATACCTGTACATACCAGTGCCTACAAATGAACCACCGTATCTCCCAACACTTGTGCTGTTTATATCCAAAGCAACATTCACATATGGCATTTCTATCCCACAGATAGATATAGTACCAGAGAGGCTTTTTTATCTTGCTATAGTTTAAGTGGAGAAGTTGGGTTATAGATGCATATCTGCATGATGGTGCTGCAAGATGATGGTGCTACTTTGGTGAGGTAGGGGAGTTTGAACCCTGAAAATTGATTAAATATTGTAACTAGTGTTCAATACTTGTCATTCTAAGCCTACTGTAAAACAAATACAACTTCAAAATATCTCATTTCCTATGGTCTTGCAAAATAAGTTCTTTACACAAAAAAGATACAGAGAAATACTAACCTTTTCAACAATTATGAGGTCACCCACTTGTATATTAGAGCTCTTCACTTTCACAGTCCCTGCAAGGGAAAGTTATCAGTGCATTAGAGCAACAGCAGGACAGAGTTTGGGGGTGCTGTACAACACTCCTTACCTCTCTTCCTTCTACTTCCCTGTTCTGGAGGAAATGGGTAAAACTTCTATCACAAGTATTAGGCAACACTGCCCCATACCAACTCACCAAGCCTCCTGCTCCCACTGGGAAAATAAAGCAGCAGGTCCCAATTTGTGAAAAGGGCTGCAAACCTAACAGTTCTGGAGCTCAGCCCTGGATGCAGAAACCCCCTGGACACTCTCTAATGACAACTCTGAAACAAACCCTTACGCTTTTTTTGTACTACTTAACCCAGGAATTAAAAAATGCTTTCAGCATGGGACCAACAACAGAGCAAGAATAGGCAGACAATAGAGCAAGAATAGGAAAAATACAAAGGGGAACCATCAACTCCTGGCTTCTTTTCCTTAGGAGATTGAAAATTTGAAGCTCAAGTCTCAGGCCAAGACCTGGAAGCCATCAGAACAGTGGGCACATCTTAAAATCCTGGCCTCATTCCCAACAAGTGCTGCAGCTCTTGTTTCTCATGGCTCAGAATTACCACCTCTCCTTTGCCTCTTGATGGACACAGACTGAACAAGCCCTGCACAGCACAGGTCATAAAGAAAACACATAAATATTTATTTCTTTGCAGTTGTCAAATGTTTCCCAGTTGCTTTAAATCAGAGGATTAATTTAACAATTGGCTAGTAATTTCAAATTATTAGCCAGCTCTAGATTTGGCTTCTCAGACCAACTAGTCGTTTATAATCAGTTAATTTGAACCCTGCCTCTATGTGTCTGTCTGTTATATTTCACAGCCTCTTTAATCTGCTGTGATTTGAGTGGAAGTCGAGGAGGCACGTGGAGCTCACTCCAGCACGGACAACACTGCTACTGTACCTCAAAATTCACAGGCTAACTGGCCAGATAGTAGCTCACGGGAAAAGAAGAAGGGGGAAGGGAGGGCGCCTAAAAATTAGCACAAAGCACAAAGGTCACTAGGATTTTACTACTGGCAGTCCCTTCATTAGCATCCTTCTCAGGATATGCTTCAGTGTTTCTGCTCCAAATTAACAATGAAAGCCATTCTGGGCTCCCGGCAGCCTGCTGCTTTGGTGACACACTGTGTGCTTAACAACATGCTTCATCACTGCTGCTAATAAATGCAGACTTCCTTACATGCTGTAATTATTCCTACAAATTATAAGCAGTCATGGCCCATTTCACAAATATCTCCTAGGTCTTGTATGGATTCTGGGTTTTGCCTTGTGAGATTTTTAGTTTTAAAAAGGGTAAACAACATGAATGCTGGGCTAAAGACATCTCTGCCAGGCAGGAAGCATACCGGGGATTAGGAGTCCATTACGCAGGGGCTTGAAAAGAAAAGCCCTGCTCCAAGAGGATCCAAAAAAGCATCCCTGGCAGTCTTCTGTATGGGCTATACAAAGTTAGGTACTATGACACTAAAAGGGTCTGACAGATAACATCTCTTCCTCTCCTTTTAATACGGTTATTCACAAAACAACAAAAAGTGCTTTTGAATATTCTCCTGTGCAGAGGAGAAAAAGCCTGTGTGCTCTCCTCACAGAAGCACAGCAATTCCTAAAAAACACTGTCCAAAAAAGCTCTTGGAAGGAGAGATGGATTTATTTAACCTTATTTTATGCTTTTCTCGTATAGATCACAAGGATTTTTTTGGTGACTAGTAGTGTAAGAATCACTAAGTGGAGGGTTCAGGAATAGAAACTTATTTTTGTCATGCTTTCCTTAATTATGTAAATTATGCTGGAAAAGAAAAACTAATGGCTGGACATAGTTACAACGTGATGATTTCCTATCATTATGCACATAAAAGGGTTTTGGGATCATTATTCTGAAAAAATATAATCTGCTTTAAAAGTTTTGCAATATGAGAAAAATCAAAGCAGCTGGAGCAGATTTGTCTTGCTCAATAACCCGCCCAAGCTCAGCTGTTTTAAGGTACAAGAGAGGACCTTTCCAACCAATACACATTTTTATAACTCCTATATAAACAAGATGCCCTTTTTAGGTAGTAAAGCTAATTCTGCTTTTCCAGCCATACTCCTGGCCTCTCACGGATGACATCTCTGCAGTATGTACCACATGTCCTGCTAAGAAGGTGTGGGACCAGATGTTTCCTTTGACTCAAGACTCCCATAAAGTAACTTACTTGAATTAGTTTTATTTTGATCTTGGGAATTCTGTAATTGCCTCTTCTTTCTATGGGGAAACTACCTTCTAAACACTAGATGTTTTCTCATACATGTTTAAGAAACTAGCTAATAACACAACTGCTTAATTTCCCAGTATTGCTCTGCTATTATTTTTGTAATAAATTACTGCTTTTACAAATTCATCTATAAATGCTTTCTCTAAATACACAGGTTTATTTAGCATTTACACTGTTTCCAATTTGTATTTTCTCAAGTCAGAATAGGTCTGTGATGAACACAGTTTTAAAAAGCAACTAGTCTTGATCTTTTATAAAAAACCTGTTTAATATTTAATTGCCATTTGCTTCATCTTGCCATGTCCTGAATTCTCTCGTTTAAAAATAAGAAAGTAAACATAATAAAATGCAATCAGTTTGCTTCAACTTAAGCTTATCAACAAATATGCAACATGATGAATGTACCCTGGTATTTAAAGTATTAAGTACATTAGCCAGAAGAGATGCCTTTTTCTACGCGAGCACTTACACTGGAATTTCACAATAGATTTGCAGTAAAGTACTGATTAAAAAAAAAAAAAAAAAAAGGTTGTTTGGATGTGCTGCACCAAACTTTTGGCGTTTTGCAGCCTTATGCTCTATAAACTGTGGAGCAGAACTCGGAGGGTTTGGGAAAATATTGTTTTTATATGGCTGGTAAATGCCAATGATCTGTATCTTAAGTAGCACCCCTCAGTAGGAGGTCTCTTCCCATTTCTTTCTGTGGAGTTTCTCTCTGTTATGCAGTGTTACCCAGAGAAGGGGGGGGTGCAAGACAAGAAAAACAAACCAAGAATTTGCAAGCACAGTTCTAGCTTTCTATCAAGCAGAAAATCAGCACACAGACTTTTGAACACAAGGAGGCTTGTAAGTTTATGAATAGGGGATTGAAATTTGATTATTTTTTATTACAATCCAAACAACTGTCCTTTAAATGGAAAGCTTTCTATTAAAAAAAATGTTTTCCAGAAGTCTGCTGTTTCCATCATTTTGAACACAAATGGGGTATTGCTAGAAAGTGAAAACGAAGTTCAGGGTGGAGTTTTTTTGATGTTACATAAAATAAGAGAACACAGAGAATACACGACTGTCTACTCTGCCTCAAAGCTGCCTTCCAAAAAGATAAGATCCTGATATTCAGCAACTACATTTAAATATTAAAAGATTAGTTCCTGAAATTCAGCAACTATATTTAATTTTGTTGTTGTTTTTAAATGAAAAAGGGATCCAAAGAGGATTCTTCCTTTTTCTCCACAAAGCAAGCAGCTTAGCAAACCTTAAAAAGTTTAAGAAGACAAGTGCATGAAAAAAAGTTTAATGTACAGGGGCAAAGCTGCAAATGCAGAATACCCCACCCTGGGGTCAGGGACCAGGCTGGTGGGGGTGCTGGAGCTGCAGAGCTCCTGGCTGGTGGCAGGATCCGTGCCTGCAGCCGTGACTCTGCACACAAAGAAGACAAGAGGATCCTGATTCAGGAAAGCACTTAAATATGTGCTTACCTCTATCCCTATTCAAACTGCATATAAGCATGTGCTTAAGTCTCCCTGATTTTATTCAGACCTAAGTATGTATTTACATCCATGGGGTTGCACCGGGAGGCCAAGGTTGGAGATGGGAAAAACTATTCTCTAGCCACCTTAACTGCAGCTTAGTGAAGATATTCAGGAGAAATAAAAATAGCTTGGAGAACACTACAGTGCTCCATTCAATCCATTAGAGCCAATCTTCAAGACAGCGGTGCTCAATTCTGAGCCTCACCTAATCCCCCTCCCTCAAAACACTGGTTTTAGAGGTGAAACTATTGTGGCTCACAAACATCCAGTTCTCCCGTGTTAGAAACGGCTTAGCTGAAATTCTTCACGCTGAATATGCTTTTCACCCT
>JANHGL010009307.1:7016-38901 GCA_024611195.1 Ceyx melanurus | reverse complement strand
ACAGTAATTTTCCACAGCTCATGCACCCCAGACTCAGACACAACAACTGTGCTGTGTCCGAGGCATGTGTTCCCACAGGTAGTTACTGCAATAGTTAATACCATATCTGCTTAGTGCTGTTCAGCCCATGTATCATACTCTGCCAGAGGGAAGAGAAATGTGCATCTGAAAAAACAGTTAAGGTCCTACTGCCACAGATTCATGAGCCACTGTCCTCAAGTACACCTCCTACTTCCCTGCCTCAACACCTGAAAGGTCTTCTTGTATTCCCAACGTCCCCTAGGCTTGGATGGCTTTAGTACAGGAACACAGAATTGATGAGTCACACCAGGTAGTCTTTTTTTGGTATTTTTCTAATTTAGCTTGAAATTGAAGTGTCTGATTACTGCTAGCAGTTACATATTCACATGCATCATAGAATCATAGAATGTCCAGGGCTGAAAGGGACCTCCAAAGGCAATCCAGTCCAGCCCCCCCATGGCAGGAGCATGGTAGCAATCATAAGCTACCATGTTAGTAAAAACCCAGTGAGAGAGGAAGAAGTCAGGAATCCCTGTTACCAGGAAACCCTGTTACAAACCAGCCCTTTAATGATAGATTGAGAGAAGTTTTTGGAACTTGTTTTCCAAGACAGCACATGCTACATTGAAAATGTCTTAGTACTTAATAGCAGTAAGCATCTCCTAGCTGTTTGCCTGCTGGAATAGGTTTCTGGTGTTGAATTTCTGTTTCCTAGGAGTTGGCCTTCGTGTCTTGTTCTCTGTAGCCTTGGCAGCAGATGTCAGAGTTCAGTTAAACTCCACCCATGAGCCATCATCTCAGTTGCTCTCTGGTGCTGCTTCAGTGTCTTACACTGGAGGATGGGCACATTCTGGTCTCTGCCTAAAGGCATTTTCTAATTCAGAGTACTACTCTTGTGCAAATAGAAGGGTTTTGATGGAAGGGTGGGTTTTAGAGTATACAGGCACTGCATATCAACAGTTCTAGTACAGTATCAGTCCTTGGAAATATTCTGCTGGGAAAGCCTTGTGTTTGCTCCTCAGTGGTGTGCTGGGCAGCATCTAACTCAGTATTCATGGGGATCAAACAGTGTAGAGAAGACTTCTCATAGCTGCGTGTTTCTTGTGTTGCAGGCTTCAGCGACAGTTGCTATCCCCAAGGAGCACCATCGTTTTGTCATTGGAAAGAACGGAGAGAAGCTACAGGACCTGGAGCTCAAAACTGCAACCAAAATCCAAATCCCCCGCCCTGATGACCCCAGCAACCAAATCAAGATCACTGGCACTAAAGAAGGGATTGAGAAGGCCCGACATGAAATCCTGCTTATCTCTGCTGAGCAGGTACTCCAGCACTGTGATTTCTCTCATGGCATTAGTTGGACAGCCATTTTGCTTCTCTGTGGTAGATTGGATGTTTGTATCCACCATAACCACAGTCAGTGGCTGATACGTTAGGCTGAATTGAGGTGTCTACTGTGCCATGGGCCGTATGAGCACGGCTGCCAGGTTCTGCAACTTCTTGTTCTCCATTTTGTCCATATCTGAAGTCAGATAAGTGTGTTTCATATTTGAAGTGAACCAGATTACATGCCAGCTGAGATGAGGGAGGAGATTACAGTGGTGAATGCTGTAAATCAGCAGCAGCAAGAGCAGTATTTGTAGATTGAAAAAGATGGAGATTACAAACCTGCAAACTCAAAAGGGTGTCTGGGCCAGAGTGTCAAGCAAGACAGCAGTGGGAATTTTACTGTGTCTGGTAGAGAGTGTAATAAGGAGGGCAGTTCCCACTGAGGGCTGTTCTGGGCTCTTCCAGGATAAGCGTGCTGTGGAGCGGCTGGACGTGGAGAAAGTGTACCACCCCTTCATTGCTGGCCCGTACAACAAGCTGGTGAGCGAGCTCATGCAGGACACGGGGACACGCATCAACATTCCTCCTCCTAGTGTCAACAAGACAGAGATCGTCTTTACGGGAGAAAAGGAGCAGCTAGCCCAAGCCGTGGCTCGTGTTAAGAAGATCTACGAGGAGAAGGTATGGATAGTCCATAAAGCTTCCTGTCTTGCCCTCACCTGCTCATAGTCTCTCTTCTCTTCTACTTTTGTGCATTCCTCTATTGCATCTTCCTCATGTCAGCTCTGGCTCAGCAGCCCTTGCAGTACATGGCCTGGGATCTTACCATTTCTTCTCTCAGCAGAGTGAGACTTGGAGTGATAATAGCAGGGAGGTGGCAGATTTGTCATTTTTCTGTGTCATGGAAATCAGCAGACTGCAAAGGGCTCCCCTGGCTCTTGTTCGTGTAGGTGCTACAAAGGAAGGAAGCGTGAAGTCTACAGTGGCGGCCAGCTGACATTACCAAAAGTTGCAACATGAGTAAAAGTTGCTGAAGAGTGAATTTCATTCCAGTTTATTTTCCACAGCCAGCATCACTGTGAATATCCTTGTTGTGGGTTGTTGGGCTGTTCTTCCTCATGGTTAGTCTGTATTTGCACCAGTCTGGATTTCAGCAGAGATAATCAGCTTATAGCCTACTATCCCAAATGGTGTTGCATCACTACTTGGGGAACAGCTGGGCATTGAGTCCTGTTGTGCAATGGGATGCGTGTGTCTTATTTATTACCTCTTCCCATGTAGTGTGCCAGAGAGCTTGAAAGACAATACCAGTTCTGTACTTCACCTGTGAATTTTTGAGCACAAAGCTTTCTGTAAGCAGGGGCTCCGTGGGTGCTAGGGTACTGCAGAATTACTGTGTTCACTTTTGCTCTTTGCTGGGTGCAGAGTTTCACTGCATCTTGTGCCTCTTCCTTTTGCTCTTGTCCTTCCCTGCCCCCTTATGATTGATACCCCAGTGCCTCTGCCCCTACAGAAAAAGAAGACTACTACCATTGCAGTGGAGGTGAAGAAGTCCCAGCACAAGTATGTCATCGGCCCCAAGGGGAATTCCCTGCAGGAGATCTTGGAGAAAACTGGAGTGTCTGTCGAGATCCCACCCACTGACAGCAGCTCGGAGACGGTGATACTGCGAGGCGAGCCTGAAAAGCTCGGGCAAGCATTGACTGAAGTCTATGCAAAGGTACTGATGAGTGTTGTGCTTTAGACCAAGACAGGAGCTGAGCACCATCCCCAATGGGATGGGAAGGAGAATAGGGAGAAAAACACAAAACCCAATCGGTTGAGATAAGGAAAATTTAATAGAACAATGTAAGAGCACAGTAACAGTAATGACAGTAATAGTAGTGAGGCATGAGTGATGCAAAACACACCAGTGGGCCCTACCCAGCCCTTATATAGCAGGTATGATGTCAGTATGATACTGGAATAGCCCATTGGCTGTGACCCCCTCCCAACTTCTGATGAAAATTAACCCTATCTTACCCAAACATAGGACATTATGCACCCTTTATGCTGTCTACATCATGCCCAGCAGAGTTATTTAACAATTATCATTATACAGTTTAATTCCCTGGCCACTCTTACCCAAAATGAAGTCCCCGTGAGGTACACATGGACTGCTCTGTCCTCTTGCATCACCTACCATGTACACCCAGGACCCTGAGCAAAAGCAGTCCCATGGATGGGTTTGCCTTTGCCTGAAACAGGACCCATCCAGACCACCTTTCCTAAGACATTCTTCATGTTCAAGGACTTTATCCTCTTACAGAGAATGTGGGAGTTTTGATAAGGTAGGATCAGGTAGATTGGCAGATCCTCTGCCACCACTAACCAGGTGGCCTTTGCTAACCATGTTTCCCAGTGTTTGAAGATACCACACCCCATTGCTTTCAGTGTAGTTTTTATCAGTCCATTGTATCATTTGGTTTTCCTGGAGTCTGGTGCATGATGGGCGTGTAACAGACCCACTCAATGCTGTGCTCTTCTGCACATGAAGTTGTTTTGGAAATGAGTCGTGTTGTCTCAATTCTTTCTGGGGTGCTGTGTCACCAAAGAATTGCCTTTCAAGGCCCAGGATGATGTTCCCGGTGTTGGCATGGGGCGCTGGGTATGTTTCCAGCCATCCAGTGGTTGCTTCCACCATTGCGAGCATGTGGTGCTTGCCTTGGCAGTTTTATGGGAGTGTGATGCAGTTAATCTGCCATACTTCTCCATACTTCTATTTCAGCCCTCATCCTCCATACCACAGAGGCTTTAACAGCTTGGATTGCTTGATTGCAGCGTGTTTCACTTTCATGGATAGAGTCCATGGTCAAGTCCACCCTTCAAATTCAAGCCCATCTATAAGTTGCATCTCTTCCTTGATGTCTTGAGTCATGGACACACTGAGCTATAAGTAATTCACCCTTAAATGTTGCCAGTCTAAATCTACCTGAGCCATTCTGATCTTGGCAGCCTGATCCACCCATTTGTTGTTTTGAAGTTCTTCACTGGCCCGATTCTTAAGTACATGGGTATTCATGTGATGTACTGGCACAGCCAGGTTCTCTACTTGATCAGCGATATCTTGCTGATATTCCAGCAGCTCAGATGGGTTTACTTCTGTAATGACAGTTACTCTGCTTCCATTACTGCAGCCACTCCCTCAGGGCATTTGCCACAATCCATGAGTTGGTTTAGAGAAAAAATGCCCTGGCTGCCTTTCTTGCTCAGCAATAGCTAAAGCCAACTGGGTGGATTTCATCTCTGCAAAGTGATCCGATTCACCTTCTCTTTCAGCAGCTTTGGAGACTGTGTGGGACTCCACACAGCAGCCTTCCACTGTCAGTGTTTTGGCACGATGCAATAGGACCCATCAGTGAACATGGCATATCACTTCTCATTATCTGGTTGTTATATCTGGTGGTGCCTCCTTGGCATGTCACCTCCTCTTCTGGTGACATCCTGAAATCTGCGACCTCTAGCCAGTTCATAATCGCTTCCAAGATTCGTGGGCAGCTGGGGCTTACTGTTCAAGCCTGTTGTGTTATCAGTGCAACCCACTTACTCCAGGTGGCATCAGTTGCATGGTGTGAAGTGGAAACCCTCCCTTTGAACATCCAGGCCAGCACTGGGTGCATAGAGGAGCTGTGCTTCAGTACCGACCATTTCCGAGGCAGTTCATTGTCCGTCATCTGCTGCCAGTCTCTTTTTCAGCTGGAGTACAATTGACCTCATCCTTTGTATCCCCTAATCCAAAATCCTTGAGGTCGGCCTCTGGTCTCCCCTGGTGCTCTGTATCAGACACTCAAGGTAGGGCCATTAGTCCCAGCTGCAGGAGCACGTTTTTAGTATCTTGTCCCACCCTGATTGGCCTAAGGGGCTGTTGCACACACAGTATCCCATTTAACTTCTTCAGAGGCTTGTCACTGGTCAGGTCCATATCCAAAGGGCTCACAATCAGAGTAGACTAGGAAACCTCCAGAAACTAGTAGACTAGGAAACCTCCAGAAACCCACAGTGCCCAGGAAGGCTTGTGTTTCCTTCTTACTCTTTGCTGGGGGACATGGCTGCTATCTTGTTGATTACATCCACTGGGATCTAGCAATTCCCATCTTCCCATTTTATTCCTAAGAACTGAACCTCTAATGCAGGTCCCTTAACCTTACTTTGTTTTATGGCAAAACGAGCCTTCGGGAGACTTTAATATTTTCCCTTTCTCAAAAAACATCATCTGCTGTGTAGCCCCATACGCTGATGTCATCAACGTATTGCAGATGTTCTGGAGCTCCACCTTTCTCCATTGCTGTATGGATCAGTCGATGGCAAATGGTGTTGGCCATGTTTCCACCTCTGGGGCAATTGATTCCAGGCATACTGGAAACTCCTTGAAGTGAAAGCAAACTGTGGCCTGCACTCTGGTGCTACAGGAATAGAGGAAAAACACACCAGCAATATAAATCGTGACATGTCTGGCATGGCAGCACTCAGCAACAGCATGACTTCATTCAGGCCATGGTAGTCCTCTGTTAGTCTCTATTAGACTTTCACACTGGCTGTATGGGGCTGTTGAAGGGTGAGAGAGTCCTGCTGATCACCCCTTGGCAGTCCAGTTGACAAACCAGCTTCTGGGTGGGGATCAGGGAATCTCAGCTGGTGTGATATTGCTGTTGATGCACCACTGTGGGAGTGATTGGCACCTGCTGCTCTTCAACCCTCAGCAACCCCACCACAAAATGGTCCAAAGACTGAAGTAGGTTTTCCATCCCACTTCCTCATGTCCTCTCCATGGTCATGTAGGTAAAACCAAAGGGTACCCCATGATGTCTACCTTCCATATTCTCATATGGGCCCATAGAGGTGGGGAGTAGGTCATGCTCTCTTTGAATTGTTGGAACTCCCCATGCAGTTCCTCAACAACCAAAATACAGGCCTGTAGGGATGAAGAGAGACTTCCTTCATAGTGCAGGACTTTTGTTAGTCATTTCATCCACCATCTGTCCCTGGCCATCTTTCTAGGACACTACTGCCAATGAGTTAGTATATGATGGTGGTGTACTTCATAGAAACTTCCACCATGTGTGTGGCATGCATTGGACTTTATCTGTATCTGCAAATAACTGCTTGTCATTCAAATAATTATAAATCATCTCTAGCACAGCTAATTCCCTCAGGTAATGAATATATCTCTTCATCGTGGTCCATTAGCCTAATTGACATGTAACATCTTCCTTGAAAGGGGTACCATTCCTTCATGCCTGAAGAGTCGGCTCCAGAGACTGAGGTCTTTTGTCTGTTTTCCAATCACCTTATCAGTGCCCCATTCCCTAGACAGGAATCCCAGCTGCTTAGCTTCCTCACCTCTTAAGTCGAAACTACCAGCCCTGGTGTCCTAGCATTGGAGCAGCCAGGTGATATTCTGCTTACCTGGACAATAGCTGAAATCCTTTCGCAGATCTCACAGCTCACTTGAGCACAGGGATCAGGTGATACCTCTGGCTCTTCTTTTTCTCATGATGGCCCTGGCACATCATCCCTCAATAGCAAACTTTTTTTCAGATATTTGTTTTTCTCTGTAAGTGCAGCTGATACCAGCAAAGATTGATTCTCTGGTTCAGCTGCAGCATATGCCAGTCTGTTTTTTAGGTCCAGAGACCTTCTTCCCTTTGAGGGCACCGAACAGTGTTCAAAAGGTGTTCAGTAGGTGTGGGCAAGGCCCCGGTGCAGTGATTTGTTCCTCTCAAGAACTGCCAGGTTGAGAACATACCTTTTCTAAATACTTCACTAGGTTATCAAGATTCTGCACTTGTTCAGGGGTGAAATTCAAAAGCTTTGGAGGTATCCAATGCCCTAGGCACTTTCCCATTCCCTGATTGAATGGGAGGGAGAATGGGAGAAGACAGCAAAGTCCTGGGTTGAGATAAGGAGAATTTAGTAGGAAAACACAAGAGGAGAAAAACAGTAATAGCAATATTAGTAATTACACTAACTAAAGTGAGTGTTACAAAGTGTACCAACTGCCTAGCCTTGCACTAGCAGATCTAGCTCGGCCCATCCTTACATAGCTGGCATGAGGTATCAAATATCCCATTTCCTGGGTCAGTTTTCTGTTCTGGCTGTGGCCCCCTCTCAGCTTCTGGTGAAAATTAACCCTGTCTTAGCCAAACCCAGGACAGCGAGATGGTCTAGGTCTTCTTTCAAAGTCACATAAAGTTAATCCATGAGCACTGACACAATGTAGTGGTCTCTGTTGGACTATTAGAGATGCAGATTAGAAGTCAATACAGAGGGTGCAGTATGGGGATTGGAACTGAAATTTTGTTAAGACTTCTTGTCAGTCAGTCAAATAGCTTCTCTGTTTTTCTGTTTCAGGCCAACAGTTTTACCGTCTCCTCGGTCTCTGCCCCCTCTTGGCTTCATCGTTTCATTATTGGAAAGAAAGGACAAAACCTGGCTAAAATAACTCAGCAGATGCCAAAGGTATGGATGAGCTGATTAGTTTAGCATGCTGTGATGTAGAATCCAGATCACTCTTTGTAGAAGAGAGAAATGTATTCTAGCAGGAGTAAAACCAGGGAGGAAGTCACGGAAATCTTAATATTGAGGGACCGTCCCCTTTACTGCTTCAAACACAACTTTGTTATTCTGTTGGGTTGAGTCCTTCAAAGGAAGCGTTATGTGATACTGTTTTCAGAATTCACATAGCAGGACACCTGCAAATGCTGACTTCAGTGAGGCTACTCCATGGTGAGTTAAATGGTCCCTAGGGAAAGGGAAAGCTCGGTGAAAGACTACTCCAAAGTCCTTTCAGACCCCAGGACATCACCAATGCCTTGGGCTCTAGACACACTGGTATGTCCAGAAACAACAGGAATGATCTGTATACTTTGTGTGAAAAAAAGAATGTCTTAGTGCAGGGATGGTCGGTATAGGTCTGACTAACAGCACTGATCTGGTTTGTATCTTGGAAAATTCTTATTTGACTTACTGCTGTGTCTCAAGGTTCACATTGAATTCACTGAAGGAGAGGATAAAATCACTTTGGAAGGACCTACAGAAGATGTGAACGTGGCTCAGGAACAGATTGAAGTCATGGTCAAGGATCTTGTAAGTTGCTGTTACTAATTCCAGTACATAAGAAAGCAGGGGAGGAAAGGGCAAAAGAGAAAAAGATTATGAGGTGTGTGTCACATCCACATGATATCTTGGCATGCTTAACAGAATTTGCAGAAGACAAGTTGTGTGGCAGATGGATCAAACCCTTGAAAACTAACCTTGCCCATAGCATTCTAAAAAAAACCAGAAGCAGATCTTAAATCTTTTCATGCAGAGAAGGAAGGATTTTCTTTCAATCACAGCTGAAGAGGCACATAAGTCCCTTTTAATATTTCACAAGCATGGTGCTTTCAGTTCAAACTCAAACTGGAGAGTCAGTGCCAATACTGGCAGTAGGCAGTTATTTAGGGCACAAGATAGGAAAAGTGGTGGCCTACCCTACCTAGCCCTGTATATTTATTTATAGATCAACCGGATGGATTATGCAGAAATTAACGTTGACCACAAATTCCACCGACACCTCATTGGCAAGAATGGAGCTAACAGTAAGTGGAGTGCACGGACTCTCTGTGTTTCTTAGATCATATAGTGGGCTCTGTAGCTCATCCAGTATGCTGTCTCCATCACATTTCCTCTGATCTTCTGGAGTAGTGTTGGTACAAACTGTTAAATGGGCAGTGATGCCTTGTAATGAATTTGATGTGTGACAATGTCTTGGGATGTTGAAGAGTGGTGGGATTACTTGCCATGTCCTGGAAAAAAAAAGTTTTTTTGATTGGAGAATTGCCTTTTTTTTAAAGTTGCTCTATTTGAATTATATTTTAGCAGACAGTTGGGGGTGGTGAAAATCTGCTTGTCAAGTTCCTCCCAAGAATAGAATTTGGGATTAGAAATTATCTTCTTACCTAAGTGTGGTGCTCTCTGTGGAAGAAACGGATGCCTCACTGGCAAATGAACAGTTGGCTCTGTAGATGCCACAGTATTTACTCGTACAGGGTCTTGCATGGCACAGATCTGCACTTGCTGATCTCCAGGGTGAAGAGTCACTTTACCCTGTTTCAACCCCACTGTACTGGCCCCGTCTCAGAGGCTGGTTTACTTCTTAAACAGCCTCTAATCAGTGACAATCAAGGTCCTCTGCTTTCAAGTCACCACAGTCCTTCCCTTGAAGTTAACAGGATTAAGGACCTCTACAAGGTGTCTGTGCGTATTCCACCGGACAATGAGAAGAGCAACCTGATCAGAATTGAAGGAGACCCACAGGGGGTCCAACAGGCCAAAAAAGAGCTGCTGGAACTCGCTTCCCGTATGGTGAGTAGGATATGATGCTTGGGAGGCTTCAGGGTTTGGACTCTTCTGTTACCTTGTAACTTTCTGGTGCGTGTTTCCTATGCCCACCAAGCACTTGGATCCCATTGCAAGTTTGAGTTCTACATCACAGATATGTTCCTCTATTCCCCTGGATGCCCCTTCTCTGTCAGCCTAGAAATAATTTTGTCTAGAGGAGAAAGGTGGCACCATGCTGGCAAGTTACTGACAGGCAGCAAGCTGGTAAAGAAAAGTATGTGGCTTTCCCACTGAACACTCAGTGTAAACTCTGTTCTCATCAGGAAAATGAACGCACCAAGGACCTAATCATTGAGCAGAAATTCCACCGGACTATCATTGGGCAGAAGGGTGAGCGGATCCGGGAAATCCGGGAGAAATTCCCAGAGGTAAGGCCTGCTTGGTTAGTAGACACATCATTGCTGCAGTCAGAAATTTAGCAGCTCTCTAATAATGTATGAAGACAGTTCTTTTGGCCAAAGGCTGCTAATATGTGTAACCTTTTCCAAATTGGAGAGGGGATGTGGAAGATGCCCTCAAATTTTACATGTTTCAGGCACAGCAGTTCTTGCTTTTGCTTTAGTTGACTATAAATGACCATCTCCTGCAGGTTATCATCAATTTCCCAGACCCTGCACACAAGAGTGACATCGTTCAACTTAGAGGTCCTAAAAATGAGGTGGAGAAGTGCACCAAGTACATGCAAAAGATGGTGGCAGACCTGGTAAGGGGAACTTCTGTCTGCTGTTCTCTCCTTCATGCCTGAATGACCCTTGAATAAAGCAGAGCTGTAGTGGCTTGACTAGGGCTGAAACACCTCTTCTGGCTGGATAGGGTCTTGGGGTAATACCTGTCTACCTTGTTCTTGCAAGTCTTGTGTATAGAGAACTTCACTGGGTCTAAGCCTGTTGTCAAAACCTTGTTGAATAGTTCACAGGAAAGGGCCTTGTTTTCCATGACAGTGTTAATTTTCAGTTCTTTTTTCCTTTCTCCCTTAGGTTGAAAACAGCTTTTCTATTTCTGTCCCCATCTTCAAACAGTTCCACAAGAACATTATAGGGAAAGGAGGTGCCAACATCAAGAAGGTGAGATACCTTTCCTATCCAGTTTTCCTTATGGTCACTGCCTGCAGCTAAATCCCACTTGCTTCTCTCTTCTGCTCCTTGGTATGTCAGATATAACCTCCGAGGGCTTTTTTTCTGACATGGGACACCTCTGAGATGGTTTTATTTTTTTCCTTTGTGACAGATCCGTGAAGAAAGCAACACCAAAATTGATCTCCCAGCAGAGAACAGCAACTCGGAGACAATTGTTATCACAGGCAAGAGAGCAAACTGTGAGGCTGCTCGCCACAGAATACTTGCCATCCAGAAGGAGCTGGTAAGTGATATGACTTGCCTGTTGCACATGACAGATTTGCAGATGTTGCTAGAAGACATAACTACAGAAGTGCTTGTAGTAGGAGGGAGGGGCCATGGAGGAGACAAATGTGAGTGTTCGTCTGTTCTTGACTCTTAAACCTAAGTTTGTGATTGCTCACATGTCAGGGGTAGCCAGACTCAAACCACTCCGGACAGACTTTTCTTGGTAAAGCTCCTCTCAATATGGGAGTTAGAGGGTAAGCAGAGTGAGTGCAAACATATTTCTGTAGCTTGACTGACAGCCTGCTGTACTGTCCTCTCTTAGGCCAACATCACAGAGGTGGAGGTCTCCATTCCTTCTAAACTGCACAATTCCCTCATTGGCACCAAAGGCCGCTTCATCCGCTCCATCATGGAGGAGTGTGGTGGGGTCCACATCCACTTCCCCACTGAGGGCTCTGGCAGTGACACCGTGACCATTAGGGGTCCAGCCCAGGATGTGGAGAAAGCCAAGAAACAGCTGTTGCACCTGGCAGAGGAAAAGGTGAGCCTTGTCTCATAGGGAAGGGAGCAGATTGTTTTGCTGGCTGTGGTCATTTTAATAGCAAGAAAAGACCCTTTCTAAAATCAGCGTGTAAACATGTTCTCCTGGTTGATTGGTTGCTTCTGCTGCCTGGCTTGTATCAGTCAGTTAGCAAATTGTTATGCTGCCTTGCATGTCAGGTCCTTCTTTCCTAGGGAAGTCCTTTCAGCTCATATTCTTACTAGTCATGTTGAGTGTAGAGTTAGCTTTTCAGCCCAGAGAGCATCTCTCAGGTAGTGTTTTTAAGATACCATGTACCTTTTTGACTTCAATAGCACACCGCCTCTGCCTTGCTTTTGCAACACTGTATATGTGGGTACACCTACATGCTTACTGTTGATGCTGATTCTGTGGGTATCTGACTCCTTTCAGCAAACAAAGAGTTACACCGTGGACCTTCGTGCAAAGCCAGAGTACCACAAATTCCTTATTGGTAAGGGTGGTGGCAACATCCGTAAGGTCCGTGACAGCACAGGGGCCCGCATCATCTTCCCAACCTCTGAGGACAAAGATCAGGAGCTGATTACTATAATGGGAACTGAGGAGGCTGTCAAAGAGGCACAGAAGGAGTTGGAGGCCCTCATCAAGAACCTGGTATGAACTGCTTTTTCTGCTTTTTTGCCTATTGCTGTAGCAAGATATTATGAATGAGTGCGGAGGACCTGCTTTTCCTAAAAGTATCTGCTGCCCTTCATGGGATATCGGGAAGATATTCCTTATTGTTGGGGTGAGCTTATAAACTGACTGCTGTTGAGTGCAGCAGACCTGTGCTTATCACCAGGACAGGCAGGATTGACTGGCTATCATCTGTTGGCAGGATAATGTGGTTGAGGACTCCATGGTGGTTGACCCCAAGCACCACCGCCACTTTGTCATCCGTCGGGGGCAAGTTCTGCGTGAGATTGCAGATGAGTATGGTGGTGTGATGGTCAGCTTCCCCCGCTCGGGCACCCAGAGTGACAAGGTCACCCTCAAGGGAGCCAAGGACTGTGTGGAGGCAGCTAAGAAACGCATCCAGGAGATCATCGAGGACCTGGTATGTTGCAGGAAAACTTTCTTCTGTACTTTGTTGCTTCAGCAGAGCCTTCCTTGAGCCTGCTGTACAGCTAAGCTTTGTGAACAATAGTTTTGGAAGTTGAAGCTTTGCTGTCAACATACAGGGTCTGTAGACTTTGGAGCCAGTTGTCATTCCTCAGGCCAGGATCTAAAGTGATAATGCTGTATCAAGGCTTTGCTTTGCCTCCTCTGACCATCTTCTTGGGTCGTAGGAGTGGTAATCAAGAGACCCTTCTGTGATGTACTTCTAGATATTAAAATATTGGAGCCTTCTTGTGCTTCTCCGTGCCTGGCCTTGGGCAGTGGTTGTTCTCTGGGTCTTCTGTGCTGTTAATACTGGTTTTAGGAAGGAGCCAACTGTCAAACCTTTTTCTTTTCCCTTCTTTATTTCTTTTCCTTTTCTCTAATGCTTACTCCCTTACAGGATAATAGAAAGTGTGAGCTTTGCTCTTGGAAGCCTTTGACATCATGGGTTGGGGGCAGCCTTCATTAAGAAATCCTCTGCTGACTTCTCTGAGAGGAAAGATTCTAGGATACTTTCAGTTCTTCCCCTATCAGCATCTCCTCTCTGTGTCCATTATGGATTTCACCCTGCACATGCATTGTGTTTTCTGGTGTGAAAGAGGCTGTGTCACAATAGAGCAACTCTGCTTTCTCATAGGAAGCTCAAGTGACAATCGAATGCACCATCCCACAAAAGTTCCACCGCTCCATTATGGGCCCCAAAGGATCCCGCATCCAGCAGATCACCCGGGACTATGGTGTCCAGATCAAATTCCCCGACAGGGAGGAGAACCCAGGTATACCCATGGATGCATGTTGATATGGTAGTTGGGGTGATCAAGGGAGTATACTGTAGTGTAGCCTACACTCCATATGAGTAGAGAAGTTCTACTTAAAATCTGTGGAGAACAGACCCCAGGTGTTACTTACAGGTGAATCTGAGCCTAACATCAACCTTGCCCTCTTGGGACAAGGGGATAGATTTAGGAGGTAAAACCACAAACCTGTGTGTTCTGAACATATTCTTACCACAGGGCACAGGCTGTGTGGGTGCAGGACCTACCTCCACAGTCTCTCTGAGCTCTCATGCTCTCGCTGCAGGGTGTACTGAATTCAGCACAGCTGGGGCCATGTTGGATTCCCTCTCATAGCACCAGCCATTCTGCTCTAATACCCACTGCAATGCTCATGAACTTCTCTGTTAAGGAAGAAACTGACAGCTTTTCTTGTTGCCTCTGCTGATGTAGAAGTGCAGCCTCTGCTTCCGTAGTGCACCTGCGGGTCCCTTCTGTGTAGGCAAATGTAGTGCCGTGCAGAGAAGTGTGGAGCAGACTGTCTTGATGAATGTTCTTGTTCTGCTCAATCCAGGCTAAGGTGTGGCAAGTTGCCTGTGCTAGAAGTGACCTATTCCATAGCAGTCTATAGTGTCTGACCTCTTGTGGCAAAGCTTCCCCTGAGCCTGAGGATCTAGATGGGGAGATAATAAGCAAGGAGGGCACTCTGTGCATTTAACACAAAACTTCCCATGTGTCCAGCCCCTGTTGCAGAGCCAGCTGTGCAGGAGAATGGTGAGGAAGGTGGGGAAGGCAAGGATATGAAGGATGCTGATCCCAGCTCTCCAAAGAAGTGTGATATCATCATCATCTCTGGCCGCAGGGAGAAGTGTGAGGCAGCAAAGGAGGCATTGCAGGTATGGCTTTTTAAGCTCCTTAGCCTTGTCATGTACTGATGCTCTGATGCAAGCAGCTCACTGCAGGCTTTAGTGGTGGTAATAAAAGCTACTTAGTCCATGTGTCAATGCAGGGGGTCACTGATGCTAACTCAGGGGATGTCCTCTGCTCTGTGATGTAGCCTGATGGCTTTGAATCATAGTGCCTGACCTTGGAACTGCTAGAGCGTGTAGGCAGCCCCAGGTTACTTGCCATTCTCTCTTTGTGTAGAGTTTGTACTGTGACTACAGGGAAGTCTGCCTCAGTTCAGCAACACAATCTTTTGAGCAGGAATATGGCTGAACTCTGCTCCCTCCCCTGCAGGCTCTGGTTCCTGTCACCACTGAGGTGGAAGTTCCCTTTGATCTTCACCGTTACATCATTGGCCAGAAGGGAAGTGGGATCCGCAAAATGATGGATGAGTTTGAAGTAAGTTGACCTTCCACCTCTTCTGTCCTGGAGAATCTGCAGGTGACCATGTTGGTGGTGGCAGTGGTCAGTTGTGACATACCTAGAACTGTCACAGCTTGACCATAGAATACAGGCTTTGAAATAAGAAAATGAAACCTGTGTTGTTTAGTCCTTGGCTGCAGGGCTCAGAAGGTTTCATGCTGAAGCTTTATGATTGATAGGTGATGCCATTGAGTCTTGCATTACTTGTTTGGTGCCTACCAGGGATTCCTCACCAGTGTGACAGTTGTTTTACTCCTGTGCTATGGAAAACAACTCTGCCTTGCTTACCTGTTCAGAATTCCCCAGAACACTAGAGAGGCTCTTGGTGCTGATGCAGGTTGACTGTGGATGGTGCTATTGAACATGTATTTATTTTCTAGCCTCTCTTAAGCCAGCACAAGGACTGCTGGAGGCTGAAACCCTGCAGCAAAGCAATCTGATAATGACTGATGAAACAAGGTTCTAATCCAAAACCATCTAGACATGCTCCCAGGCAACTCTCTTTAGGTAGCCTTGCTTGAGCAGGGTGGTTGAACCAGAGATCCCTTCAAATCTCAAGCATTCTGAGATTCTGTGGTTTCAACTGTCTGGGTGGCATCTGGTCTTGTCAAGGTGGGAGATCAGCGAGATGCCATCCTGCAGTGATAGGCATCACAAGTGATACAAAGTGATAAATGCTACTTGTTACTCAGGTGAACATACAAGTCCCTGCTCCTGAGCTGCAGTCAGATATCATCACCATCACTGGGCTGGCCACCAACCTGGACCGTGCCAAGGCTGGGCTGCTGGAAAGAGTGAAGGAACTGCAGGCTGAACAAGAGGATCGGGTAAGGAAGTCTGCCTGTCTGTCTGTCTTCCAGCCTCTGGGTATTCCATTCAGAAGTCATGCAGATTCCTGGAACCCCTCTCCTTTCAAGAGCACTCCTAGATGCTCTGTGGCAGTGGAGTGCTCATGAGTTACCCAAATGTAAGTCATTCAATGTGAACTGACAGGAGAGTTTTGGGATTCTACTTTAGGTAGTTTTGGACTGTGCAAAGCTCTATTCTTCGTCTCTATTTGAAACATTGCAGGGTGAGGACCTTGCTGTCCTAGGAGTCTCTCACCTATTCTCACTGAATCCTTATCACAGCTCTGAATAAATAGGTGAGGCATGACTTGGATAGTTGTATGCTACTTGTAGTTTCCTGCTGAACTTGGCAAAAGGTCAAGGCCCCAGCAGATGGATGTTTTGGATGCTCTTCTGTAGCAACATACACTCAACCATGACCCTGCAGAATCTGTTCCATGCATCTCAGAAGCCAGAGGAATTACTGGGACTTGGATGGACATCACTGGACCAGCCACGGTGTGTTCCCTGATGTTGTATCTCACTCTGCTTCTTCTATTCTAGGCCTTGCGAAGCTTCAAGCTGACAGTCACTGTGGATCCCAAGTACCACCCTAAAATTATTGGACGGAAGGGAGCAGTGATCACTCAGATACGCACAGAGCATGAGGTCAACATCCAGTTCCCTGACAAGGATGATGAAAGCCAGGTGAGAGAGCAGAGGTACAAAGAGGGCTGCTGGTTGCCTCTGAGCATAGGAGAAACAGCATCTTCTCTAGGGCTCTGAACTCCCTGCACCACCTTTGGATAAGGTGATGGGTAAAAGGGGTTATCAGGGAGAAGGCTGCTTATCAGCCTAGTGTGTTACAAGTTTCCCTATGCCTCAGGCCCAAGACCAGATCACCATCACTGGGTATGAGAAGAATGCTGAGGCTGCCAGGGATGCCATCATGAAGATTGTTGGCGAGCTGGAGCAGATGGTTTCTGAGGATGTGACCCTGGACCATCGTGTTCACGCACGCATCATTGGCGCACGAGGCAAAGCCATCCGCAAGATCATGGATGAGTTCAAGGTGAGCGCTGGGGCGGTGAAGCACAGGTTAGGCTGGGCTGGGGTGGCCAGTAGTGCCACTTATTCCTGTGCTGCAAGCTTGGTAGTGGCTTGGTGCTAGGGATTGTTGAACTCAGGAGTGTGAAGCTCATATCTTGTGGTCTTTGTGCCTGTTGAGCACCTTCAGCTGGAACAAGTGCAATAAAAGCCCAGCACTGCTGTCTGCTTCCAGCTTTGTTACTACAAGCATATGAGCAGAATCCCCAGGCCTGCCATGAGCAGCTGGGCTCTATGAGCACCATACCCAGACACCAGCTAAAGCATCCTCCCGAAACCTCAGCTGTGAGTCACCTTTATTCTGGGAGCCAGGCAGGAAAGAGACTGAGCTCCTCCTGTCTTACTGGAACACAGCCAGAAGAGGAGCCTGGAAATGCTTCCTTGGTTCTCTGGGCTAGCCCTGCCAGCAGCACTGAACTCTGTCCTCTCTACAGCCCTTTCAGTGGGTTTCTTGCAGACAGGGTCCTGGGTGGTTTTCAAAGTGAGAGGGTGTATTGTGCTCAATTGCTGGAGCTGGACAGCCAGGTCTGTTGCTGGGGTGTCTTGGAGGAGACTTTTGAGCTTAACTAAAGGAAATCCTCTGGGTTTGTCTCTTTAGGTCACTGATGGTTCCCTTGACTCTTGGAATCTTGACACATTCTCGGGGCCCCACATTTGGCAAAGTTTGTCAATTTTTTACTCCGGAAAGGGCAGAGACCCTTGTCCCTTGACAGCATGTGCCAATAGCAGTCTGCTTTACTACAGTGGCAGTAGTGAATGAAAATTCAGAGTGATGAGGATTTGGAGACCTGCATCTTAGGTGAGCTCAGTTGTAGAAACAAGTTTCTTGATTCCCAACTGAGCAGCCTTTGGCTTTGGTCCTGTCTTGTGCAGCTTCCCTGCACCTATCTGGAAAGCAAGCTGTGAGAGAGCTCATTGGCTATCTAGAAGATACACTAAGCCAGCTCCATAAAGTGACTGTCAGCCAGGATCACTCTACTATGTTTCGTGCTCATGGCTTGATTGTGAAAATGCTTGCAGCAGTGTGAGGAGAGTTTATGGAAATGCAGCCCTTTTCTGTCTCTGCTGCAAGTGCTATATGGAAAGCAGTGGCCTCTGGTCAGAGAGAACAGCAGGGACTGCTGGAAGATGGGTCATTACTGCAGACTCTTTTCTGCCAGGCATAGTCCAGTGCACCCCACAGCCAACTATGAAGGGTCCTGAACCGACTTGCAGCAGTGCTCATGGCTTTTTTCTCCTGCCAGTCTCATGAGGAGGGTCACTGGGGAGTCTCTGACTTTTCCGATGCATGGGTGTAAGCTCTGCACCACTCTTTGTGTCACAGGTGGACATTCGCTTTCCCCAGAGTGGAGCTCCTGACCCCAACTGTGTGACTGTAACAGGACTCCCTGAGAACGTGGAAGAAGCTATTGATCACATCCTGAACTTGGAGGAGGAGTATGTAAGTTTTCAGGAGGGCCTTAGAAGAATTTCCTCTGCCACAGAGCTGGATGTCTGAAGTATCTTCATGTGATATTTTCTATCACTGCATTGGAGAACTCGAGCCTGTGTAGATGGCAGTCAGCCCTCATCTGCAACTGTCCCTCAGACCGAGTGGGCCCAGAGCCCTGGGCTGTGCTCTTTGAAGCAGTGCAGGGACTGGCCCCACTGTCCAGGAGAGGGCGGTGGATAGAATGCCATGATGGCACCAGGGTGTGCAGATGCTTGCCGTGCTGCATCTTTGTCAGTTAAGAGTTAGTGCAGAAACGCTGTGTTTGGTCATTGTAGAACACGCTGGTGACCTGGGACAGGTTTCAGCAAGGTGATATGGTGGAGGGGCGTGTGCTATACCAGTTTGAATATCTATCAAGACCCCCCCTTCTAACTGGGCCATGTCAATGCAGCTTGCAGATGTAGTGGACAACGAGGCAATGCAGGTATATATGAAGCCTTCTTCACATGAAGAGTCGAAGACCCCATCCAAGGGCTTTGTGGTGAGAGATGCCCCTTGGGCCACTGTCAACAATGAAAAGGTGAGTGCTGCTTCTGCTATGGACCTAGGGCACAAGGCCTGTGACAGGAATTTACTGTGAGGTCTGACCCTCCTATCTTGGCTGGGGAAACAGAGCACTCCCTCCCTCAGTGGCAGAGAAAGCAGTGAAGGGCCCTCCTGCTCTCTGGCCTGTGCAAGCAGAGAGCAGGCCTGGGCTCTGCCTCTCTAGCTTCTGAAGCACTGCTCTCTCCTCCTTCCAAACATCTCACCCACACCAAGTACCCCACTGTGGAGCTCTTGGGTAATGGGGAACCCTTACCATAAAGTGTCCTGCCAAGCCATGTTGGCTTTAGGGGTAGGGATAGGGCCCTGGGACTCCTGACCCTTCTGCTGCAGCACAGAACTGGCTCAATGTTTGCAGCTGCTCCAGTGCTGCTTCAGGACTGGCCTGACTTCACCCCAGTTGCGAGTTAACTGAGGTTGGAACCTCAGAGCCCTTGATCTGCACACCATTTGCTCCTCTCTGCAGCCTCCCAAATGTCATCTCTAAATGGCTTCACCTCTCACCCTGGGCAGTCCTAAGAATATAATGTTCCTTTTTGGCTCTTGCCCATTGTGTCTCCTCACAGGACATCAGAAATGCTGCTTGGCCTAGGGGCACAATGTGCATGTTGGCAGCAGGGCAGGAGCTTAACTTGTTGCATTTTTGTTTGCTCTAGGCCCCTGATATGAGCAGTTCTGAAGACTTCCCCAGCTTTGGGGCTCAAGTGGCCCCCAAGACTCTTCCCTGGGGACCCAAACGATAATGACCTGGAAGCAGAAACTCCTCCAGCTCGCTGACCTGACACTAACCTGCCACAAATACTTCCTGTCTGAAATCTGACCCAGCGGCTGGAGCACAAGTCAGTTGCCCCAAGAGGTCTCCTAATGGTGTCTGGAGTGCTAGACCCCATCCTGCTCCCCTCAGCTATCACCATGGCTAGGACCCACCCTCATCTCTTGATGGATACTCTTTCCTCCTTTGGAACAAGACTTCCACTCAGATTCAAACACTAAATGTGTGTGTTTTTGTTAGAAACTTCGTAATTGACTCAAAAGTGGCTAAGATTTGCAGCTTCCCAAGCGCTAGCAGAGCAATCTGCTCTCTTGAGCATGTCTTACTAGGCATTCTCGCCTTCATTAGGAGACCTCCTTTACTGTGGCTAGGAATCTACTTCCTGTCTCATGACCTCAGGAAATAAATTTCCTTGACTTTCTAAAGCCAAAACGTTTGCCCTCTTTCCTTTGTGTTTATCCCAGGCCTTACCTTACCTTTGTAGAGTGCAATCAACTTTTTTCCTTTTCACTGCCAAATATTCATTTAATGCTGATAGCTGACTGTGGGGAGAGCTTAAAATAATCTAAAAGGTCAGAAACTTGCTTTTTAAAGGAACAAACCTTCAATAGGCTGTAGAGGCAGCAGACATGGAAGGACTAGAATGACATAAGGCTGCCCTGGTCAGGTAACCACCTCCAAGCGCTGTGCACGTGCCCGCGTGCACACAGAGCACAGCCCCGGCCTGAACACTTGACAAGTCTTCCAGTGCGTGATTACAAACCCTGTTCCTAGTTCCCTGCACTCCCTGGCCAACAGCTGACAGTGTGAGCAGGCAGGTGAGCCATGACGGATGGGACAGATTTGGGTCAGCCAAGGCTGCTGTGGTGGAATGGCCTGGGACAGGCTGGTGGGAACCACAGCCTTGAGAAGCTCTGCTAGCACTGCAGCATCGAGGCACGAGCGGTAGGGACACCTGTTACTATTGCCTTCTTTCTACCTCAAAAGTCAGTACAATGGCAGCCTCTCAGTGTCAGTGGGTAAGCAGCTGTTCCAGCTCTTGCTGTGGCATCCAGAGCAGAAGCAGAGAGGAGAACCAAGAGGAGCCTTTTCTCTCCGAATGGCTGTGGGGGCTTCCCTGGCAGGAAACAGCAGGATGATGTGGCAGACTGTGAGTCGGAGAGAATGGTGGGGCTGCTTACAGAGCTGTCACTGGGCTTAGCCCCAGCACAGCCCTCAGCTGCAGAGGTTGTGAGCTGGGCTTCTGCTCTGATGGCTGGTGGGGCTGATGGCTTAGTGTGTTGAGACCTCTCTGAGGCCTCCATTGTACAGGCAGTAGAGGGTGATCCGTGTGTGCTCAGTACTTTGGGCTGCGTCCAAGCTCCTCCAGCCAGTAAGAGGAAAACTACATCTTCATGGAGGGAGGCAGGGAGTCTGGAGTTTCCGTGTTGCCTCCTTCCCCTGCTTCAGTCCTACAGAGGTAGTCTGAGCCATTCCTCTATCCCAGCTGCTTCAGCTCTTGGACAAGCAGGAGTCCCTACCCTCTTTTCTCTAGTGCTGCTTACAGAGCAAAGGCCCAAAATTCTGGCAAGCTGAGCCCGGCATTCTTGCCTTTCCCTCTGTCTGGCAGGCCTGACATGCCGATGCTGCTTCTTCCTGCACCAGCTCTTCTTGGAAAAGGCTGCTATGCAGAAGTTGAACCAAAACCGCACAGTGCTCTCCTTAAGTTTCAGAAATGACTGAAGCTTGACCATGGCCCATTGCAGGGCACCTTGCTGCCCCCAGAGGGCAGAATGGGTTTGCCTTCAGCATGGGAGACAGGGTGGGTCTAACAGAACTAGGGTGACACCCTCCCATCTGCATCTGTCACAAAATGGTTATTACCCCTATAGCTTAGGTCTGTCCTATGTCACCAAGCCTATCACCCCCCTCCTTCCTCTTTATGCCTGTCCTACCCCGTGCCCTCATCAGTTGCACAGTTAGGCTTGAGTTACATTTGGGGCATCACCATCTCGGCTTGTGCCCCATAGCCCGGCCCTCCACTCTAAAGAAGGTCATGAAGTGATTGTACCTAGTACTGTCCCCTCACCACCCTCCTTCCGCAGCAGACTGTGGCATGTGTCCATTTCCTCTCTTTGACGTCTTCCATATTGTATGTTTCCATAGCAATGATCCCTTGGCCTTAACTTTGGAATTTGGAGACTATATGCAAACATGTAAAAAGGCTCATGAGTATGGATGACACTGGAATTTTATAAATTCTAAAATAAAACCTGAAACAGCTTAGAGTGTCACGGATCTTATTTCTACTGGTGGTTTGAGAGCCAAGGTAGCCCTTGCTTGGCTGCCCTTAGCCTGGTTTTAGGAAGTCCAGGTTGTGTGCACAAGCCTCTGGAGCAGCGACTTGCTGAGGAGGGACTCGCACAGCAAGCAGCAGGGTCAAGGGAGGAGGCAAGAGGAGCACTGGGCAGTGGCAGAGACTGCCTCCTTCACAGGGAGACACTGACCTATGAGCACCCCAGGCAAGTGATGCTGGAGATGCTGCCAGTGTAGGGAAGGAGAGGCAGAGAGGAAGGCACCAGCCATTGTCCAGCTTGTTCACCTGCTCCATAAGCAGAGCTTCTCCTCTGCCTTCTGTGACTGGCACCACTGCACAGCACCCCCCTGCTGGGGCCAAGCTGCTACTCTGACTGGTGAAATTTGGCTCAGGGCCCACCCTGCTGCCATAGCAGGGGGCATCTCAACCCACCTATACCTCTCAAAATTCACTGTGTTTCCATAGCTCTCCTCCTCCCAGCAGCTCAGGCAGTCGCTCTGTACCTGCTGGTGCTGGCAGAAACAAACCTTCCAGCTATAGTTGCAGCCAGAACAGGCAAAGGCAGAAGCCAGAGCCAATGTAGCCCAAACTTCACTTGCCTTGAGCATCCCTGCAGGGCCCATGGGCTTGGCCAGGCTCCCGCAGGGCCCTTAGTGCCAGGTCACCAGTGGAGCTGGCATGTGGTGATGCCCAGTGCCTGCTGCAGCCATCCCTGCCTTCTGCAGAACTGTCCCCATCACCCATGCACCAGCCATCCTGTGGCTTCCCTGCCCAAGATACCATGCCCTGACACACAGCTGCTGGGAACTGTTCTATCTCCCACTCCCTGTCTGGAGCCAGAGCCACGGCACTGGCTCAGATGCTTATCTCCCATCTTTACAAGAGGACTTGAAACACAGAACAAGGGAGACATCCTTTGCAGTGGTAGGAGCTACACAAACTTGGTTACGGGTGCCTCTTGTGCAAGTTTAAAGAAAAGTCAACAAAAGCTGCAAGCAGTGCCTCGTGGCTTCAGCCTGTTGAAAATGCTGGCAAAATCTCCTCCATCAATAAGTGACAACCAAAAGAAGTTTCATTTTAAGATTTAATAGTAATAATAACAACATTTCAAAAACAATGAGTGCATTGTACACAAGATCTGGAATTCGGTGCTTTTTATTGACCGGTTGCTCTGCGAGTGCCAGTGTACTGAGGACTTGGGGTGTGTTAAGTGGATAAAAAACCCAGCTGAGACATTTCTCTACAGAGGGCAGGAGAGAGCAGGCAGCAGGAACTCAGAATCGAACAAAGGTGGCATCGATCTGCCGGACGGTGGGGAGAGCCAGCATGATTTTGCGCCGGTATTGGGGATCCTTCTGCAAGGGATTTCTCTCCAAATACACAGTTTCCAAGTTTTTCGCTCCTTTCAGCTCATCCAGGTCACTCCAGCTCTCGATGAGGTTGTCGTTCATCTGCAGAGCACAGACAGGCATGCTCAGACATTGTCAGTGCCAGCCTGGGCAGCAGGACTCCAGCCACAATGATGCTGCTCAGGAGAATGACTCCTACCCAGGGGCAGGAATGCTGCACAGTCTCCATGCACATGGAAGAGAACCCTCTTTACATGACCCTTCTCCCCCTGGAATCTCCCAAGATGTGCTTTCCTGTCAGACACTCCAGGCCTCACTAACCGTACCCACACTGTCCTGGGTTGCTTGTCAAATGCTCCACCCTTCCAATAGTGTATCCACTCCAACTAGTATGCTTGGAAAGACTCATAAAGAGACTGTTTTCAGTGTCTTATTAACAGTGGCCCTGTCCATACACTGTTCATTTAAGGTCTGGAAAACTCTTCCACTGTGAATCTATCTTTACTTTCATGATTTCCCAGGAAACATTAAAAACTGATGTAAAAACTGACATTGTTCTCATCCCTTTAAATCACTTCCCCATAAAAACTGCTTCTGCACTCCAGAGAAAGCACCAAGCTCTCCAATTAATGTTCTCCTCCTGTCAGCCCAGGAGCTGCCTCATTGCTGGCAGTGCAAAGGAATTCCCATGCAAGGGGAAGATGCTTCAACCACCTGGCAAGGAAGCAAAGGTTGCAAGGTGGCCATGTGTTGTCCAACCTAGAGACTTCATCCACCCTTTGCTTCCTGATACAGAAGCAGTCACTAACAGCAATACCACCTTTAAACAGGAAAAATGAAAGAAAAAGTTCTTGTAAAAATCAATGGATTTGCTCTGTCCCCCCTCAACAACTGTCTTACATCAGGCACCCACAGGAAACTGGAAACTTTGTGCATTCTGTTTGCTGTGTTGCAGACAAGTACCAATTTTTTCACCATTAGTCTCCCTCCACTTAGTTCAGTGAAGGAAAACTGCTTCATCTTTGGGACTGAGAGTGTTTCAGCAGAAGACAGCTTCTTAGTTAAAAACCTGGACTAAGAGTGAAGAAAACCTGCTGGCTCTTGCATTCTGCTACAGCTCATCCCACCACTACTTCAGCCAGGTCAGCTGACCTTTGGCTGTCTCTGTCCCTTCTTGAGGGAAGTGGTCCTAGGAAACTCAGAAGATACCCACTGTATGCAGATTTGAAATTCTCTTTCCCTAAGGTGTTAAAGGGCTTTGTATAGTCAGTGTAAAAAATATAAACTAGTAGATGCAACAACACCTGTTCACAAAGACAATTCTGCTCTGATCTTTATCAAAGAAACATACAACTTTTTTTAAAATCAGTGTTAAAGTGGAAAGAAGTCAGAAGGGCATTTTCCAGGTTCACCTAACAGATCTTGGCCAATGCTCTGCTTTGACAAAGGACCCTTGAGCCAAGAGGAAGACTGGAGGAAATGGCAAAGGATCACATCAGTCCCACACCAGCCACACTGCACAGTCTCATTTTTACCACCCAAAAGAAGATGCATTTTAAACAGGTTTCTCAGTTTCTGTTACAGTTACGTACAGAACAGGCATGGCCAGACATGAGCATACCAACTCTGCCCTGAATCAGTACTGTGCTGCAGTGCAGCAGTGAGACAGCATCAGCTTCCCCCATTACACTGTCATATTAATGTAAAAAAGGATGAGATCTGAAAAACTAGGACACAGCAGGGCTTTCACCATCACCACAAACAGGAAGGCAGGGCCTATTTCCTAGACAGCGATAGGCTCCTTACCACTAAGCAAAGCCCTGCAAATCATTTAAGCTCAACTCTTTCCTTAGGGGAAACCATAATCTACTCTATCCACACAGACTGTCAAGATCTTAAAGCTGACCACAAGAACAGGAAGAGTTTGCTCAAAGACATACATCTAATACACCACCCTCACCATCAGAAGGGTTTTCTTTCACCATGTCAGAGACACTTCAGTGAACAGCTCCAACCTGCACTTACCCAGAATTCCTGCAGCTCTGTTAGGTGACTGATATTTTCAATCTTCTTGATTCTGTTGGATGCAATATCCAGCATTGTGAGTTTGTTCTAGACAAGCAAACACAAAAACATTAGACCAGATTTCCTCTCATCTTCTCTGTCCCACTTTTTTTTGCATCCCAGAGTTGGAAACTGCCAGAAGCAAAGACACGTTATTGCTAGCTGCTTAAATGCAGCACAAGAAATCTCACTGCCTAAGCATAGCAAGGACGACTAGTTTTAATTAAGATGGATTATTGACCTCCCAGAAGGCATGTGACAAAGATGAAAGCAACAACTGGCCTGATGGCAACTGCCAGCCAAGGGTTCCTAAAAAGTAAGCTTTCCTTGTAGTACATTAAGGAGAGGAATCCATTAAAAGTGTCCTCTTGAGCAGCAGAATTGAACAAACTTTCTGCAGCAGGAAACTCAATGGTTTTAGAAAGACCCGTTTTGTTATTTGTTTGGTTTTCTTCCCCACCTTTACACAGCCAAGTAAGTTCCAGATTGTCTCTGCTCTCTGACACACTGTTGGGTGAGGGTGAAAAATGCTACAGGCTTCTCTGGAATAAATTCTATTCAGAAATCTAAAAACGTACAGTGACACAAAGGGGAGCCACAGGCCATGGCCTGTCCGTTACTCCCAAGAACTTGCACTTATCTACAAACTGCTGTCTGAAAGGCTGCAGAGATGGTGAACTGTGGCCATCAGTATTCCCACTGCTGAAGATCAGCCAGGATATGTCTGCTGCATTAACCATATCTTGGGTTCTCCCTCTCCAAGTAATGATAATTATTTACTCCAAAAGATTTGGAGGAGCTTCATCCTTGCAAAATACTGTAATATAACAAATACTTTTATCTTTGTCTTCTCAAGAGACTCAGGATCACACACGTAACTGGGGAAACTTCCAGAAAATCACAGCCACTGACAGGTACAGCTTAGAGCAACAATTGTGTCACACTCAGCAACAGCCTGCTCACATTGTTCTCCAGTCCCTCGATGACTTCGATGCCATTGTGGCTGAGGTACAGCTCACGCAAATTCACCAAGCTTTGCAGCCCCTCAATCTTGGTCAGGCGGTTATTCTGGAAGTGTAACAGCAGTTTCAGTCCACTCAACCCAAAACCCAGTGAGTCACTGGCAAAGAAAAGCATTAGAAGTATTTATCTGAAGTATGGATGGGAAGGGGAACGGTCTGCTTGGATTCACACTGATTCCATGAGCTCAGCTTGTTTGGTACCACCAATGAACAAGGAAGTTCTAAGGAAGCAAGTCTCTAAGTTTAGAAGAATCAGTCTCTGACCTTACCATCAAAAGTAATAGCCTGAAATTTTTCCACTTGCTGTCTTTAGAAACCACAGGCCTACACATTAAGAGCATTAATTCTGTACGTTTTTTTAAATGGAGTGGTCAGAAGAGAACTTACAACACCCCAGTCCCCAGTAGATTGTGCTGTACACTGTTCTGTACATCTGTAGATTAACAACACGAACAGGTATTACAGCACAGAGTGAGCATGCCTTATCACCAGCTGTAAGATATACGAGATTGCACTAGCATTCAAATAAGGAGAAAAGCCTCAATGAAAGAAATTAGTTTAGTATCTTTTATTACACCTTTTAAAAAGAAAGAAAATGGTCACAAACTAGAACAGAGGAAGTTCCACCTCAACATGAGGAAAAATTTCTTCACTGTGAGGGTGACAGAGCCTGGAACAGGCAGCCCAGAAAGATTGTGGAGTCTCCTTCCCTAGAGACCTGGATCTGTTCCTGTGTATCCTGCCCTGGGTGATCCTGCTCTGGCAGGGGGGTTGGACTCAATCCCCAGAGTTCCCTTCCAGCCCCTAACATCCTATAATTCTGAGGTCAAGCTTTGGGCCTTCTAATTTTCTCCTTGCATCGCTTCACTGCACCTTTATTCCAATACAGGAGTTTGACTCAAACCCTGAAGCCCTGCTAATCCCGAAGAGTATCATAAATTACAATGTGAATCATGTAACCAAAGCTGTTCAAAACACGACAGCATGAAGTAGAAGCAATACCTGTATACTGAGCACAGTCAGGTTTGTCAGTGCATCCAAGTTCTGGAGCTTGGTGATTTTATTCTTTCCAAGGAACAGACTGTCAAGATTAGCCAACGTGTCAATGTTTTCGATTGCCTGAAAAGGGACAAAAAGGGACTACTGTTATCACTGTAGTGCAAAACTCTTACCTGTAGATGTGGCTGGCATTTTATAGTTTGACCTACTCCTGAGAAACACAAACCTGTAAATTCCACACACAAAGCACACACAAGGTAGGGCCTCCCTTAGGACACCAAGAGCAGAGGTCAGTGACAGGGAACTTCAGCCTGTGTGACAGCTTGTGGTGCTATCACTGGCTGATTTTCAGTAAAGGTCACATTGCTTTGTTCTGGCTGTTGCTTCCCCTGTCTAAGCATCAAGAGCAGAGAATAAAAAGGCTCAGGGATCACTGGAAGTGGAATTCCCTGCCTGGACTGTGAGGTCTATCCAGGGCACAACATACTACTTTATAAAGCAAGAAAAACCTGTCACTCCTTAATAGAAAGAGAAACAAGGAGGAGAAAGCGTAATTTGCAAATTTAGTCCTGACCACCAGTGACTGGCTGATAGTCAGAGGCAAGCTGTTCAGCTTCTCTGCACAGCAGTTTCTCTGTCATAAGCAAGGTTAACTGTCGCATGGTTGTATGTGTTAATATATGAACTACTGGCTATATATTCATGCTACTGGCAGAAGATACACGTAGCAATTTGATATACATGTTCTAAATACACACGCTACAGGCAGAACATACACACTAAACCAGTTTAAATCCTAAGTTCAGCCTTCAGAGGGAGAAAATAAGGATCTCTTGGAGGAATCAAGAACCACCATATTCTTTATTTACAAAGGAGGGGGCACCAGAAAGCATGAACAGAAAAAAGGGCAAAAGGGAAAAAAGGTGGGCTTAGAAAAGGCTCCTGTAAACAGAAAGAAACCAAAACAGTTGGGTTTTTTAATTAAAAAAAAAGAAAAAAGGTGTTATTAAAAGAGACAAGAATTTTAAAAACAGACTCCAGGTCACAGAAGAACAGTAATATGGACACAGAGTTGTGCACCTGTGCTCAAGTATCTTGTGGCATCTCAGCTTTTCCACATCCTTCTTGCCTGGCAGAATTTGAGAGACCAGCAGTGATGGCAAGAAAGGCCACCGAGTCCTAGCACCATTTACTCCACATGAGTGTGTGCATGCAAGTTTACCTGTGCATGCATAAAAGGATGAGGAGGAAGATGGACACAAACACATACACACACAATAATTTTATACATACACTCTGGAAAAGAAAAGAGCTTTTCAACCTCCATACTACAACTGCCAACAGATTGAATGTGAGGTGTTTATCGGCTCAGATTTGGATTTACCCTTCTTCTAGCCTGTGAACTTAGCCCTGTTCTGACCCTATAAGAAAACAACACATTTCCTGCTCATTGAGAGCAACCCCAACCCTGAGGAGGAAATACTTGTGATTCTGAAGATAATGAGAAGAAATAGGCTGGGGAAAAATACCAACCCTACTTAAAGCTACATGAAAGCCACACTTAAGTAAGAATATGAAACAGATGGACACAAGGGAAAATAAAAATAATAAAAATAAGGAAAAAAAAAAAGTGATTGCCTTCTGTCAGTCCCACTTTGGAAAAAAAAGCAGGAAATGTATCAGCTCGAGCACATTTTGCTTCCCCACCACTTGCAAACAAGGTGTTAGAACTACAAGTGCTTAGTAAGCCATGACAGATGCCAGGGTAAGCACATTCCAGAAGACTGGAGTATGCATCAGAAAGACTAAGACGAGTTATCAGGCACCTCAGAGCCAAGAACACTGCCTGAACAGTCCATAGGCTTTTACCCTAATGATTTAAGGATATGCCCACCTATAAAGAATATAGCCAGGTCACCCTACCAACAGAAAAGTAACAAAAGAATTGTAGGTGGCCATAAGTAACAGATGTATTTCTTCATGGCTAGCCTAGGCACATGGTACTCATTCCAGTATAGAGCAGTGCTATTTAAAGAAGCCAGAAAAGAACAGATAAACAGAAAAAAAAGAAGAACACTAAAAATAAAGCAACTTCAGAAGCTTGTACTACCCAGATAGTGATAACTTCGTGGGTGTTGGTTGCTTTGTTTTGTTAATATGCTCAGGCTCAACACTGAGCACACACAAAGTGAGTCTAACCTAATTGTTTAAAATATTTTTTGGCTTAACAGCACTGGTGGTGATTGATGTACCACCTAACTATCAATTCAGAAGTCTGGCTGGATTCTTTTATTTTTTGCAGAGGTAATGATACTTAGATATGGTATACAGTACAGTTTTACTTAACAAAGCTTTTGAAATTTAAGTATCAGTGAGCTTAGCCTGGTATGTTTGTCAGTAAAGGAAATTGCACCTTTCTCTCTCATGTTCCCCCAGTCTATGCAGACCTTAAGGCTCCTAATCACTCATGTGATCCGGCTGATGTTCTCACACTACAGATATATTCCCCTGAGGAATTTTATTTCCAAAGCAGAATTTCCTTTGGAAGGAAAATAATTCAGTCCAGTTTAGCTTTAGGAGAAAAATAAATTTTTTCCAGTTCATAAAAGCAGCAGACATTTCTGCCTTAAAAGGCTGGTCACAATACCTGAAGTTTCCTTCTTTTCTATAAAGTGTGCTCTGACAAGGCTTAAAACAGAGGACACTTCTTTGCCTAATTTTCTCTGTCAGCATAACAATTTTCAGATATTGTAAAGGAGAAGCACTGTCTTAAGATAATTTTCAGACTGAAATACACTCATCTGTTGTAAGTATTTTCCAAGTGTATATAATTGAAAAAACTTTGAAAAAATGATAGTTTATTTTGCATGTTTCAAGTCTTTTGTGTCATGTTTCACCAGTTCTCTTACAAACTGGACAAAATGCAGAAAAGCATACCATAGGGACAGGAGACTACTCACAACTGCTTCCCTTTAAGTGGCACAGATTTTAAACCACCTACATTGAAAAAGTCACAAACTGCACAATAAAAAAAAAAAAAAAAATCAAAAGGAATTAGCAGTACAGTACCAGGTTTTCGAGGCGTTTCAGACCAAAGCCTCAAGAAAGTATTTTTCCTGAGAGAGACTGACATAGCAGGTTATCAATTACACAAATAAAACCAGAATTAAATGTGCATTCAGCAGTTTTATAGACACAGCACCAGCCTCTAGGTAGGTAAAAGAAAACAGTAATTGCCAGTTTTGAAAGGCTTGGCTCTCTAGCAGTAGAACACCATAATCTACAGAAGGAAACACACAGGGGATGCATGAGTTCATTGAAGAGAAAATTCTTAACTAGTAATTTAGTAGTCAGGTACTACATGCATACATAATTAAAGGACCCAGCATGCACAGCAACAAGCAATTACACATTAAATGTCTGGAACAAAAGAGAATAAAAATAAAAAGAACAACCTGCAAGTAAAAGTCAAGGAAGCGCAGTTTCAGAAAAGGCTATTCCCAAGCCAAAGAGCTCAACACTCTCTAGATAACACCTTATAAAGCAGGCCTACCCGAATTCGATTGGATCCCAACTCTAACATTTGTAGCATCTGCAAGTTGCTCAAATTCTCAATTTTGCTGATTTTGTTGTTGACAAGGAAGAGTTTTTTAAGTTGGATAAGCCGATCGAGTCCTTCAATGTGTCGCAGAACGTTGAAGGAGATGTCCAGGATCCTGAGGTAAAATGAAACAAAGGTCTCTTCAGTCCATCACCTCTGATTCTGGGAGAGGCACTTGTAAATGAGTGGGGAACCTCACTATCTGCAGAGATCAAGCATTCTGCTAGGCCTTGAAGCTAAAGTCATAAGTACCATTTATTTTTATCAGAAATTACAACAAATACAACTTCAAAATAGTTCTATAGTGGGAGTGGGGAGGAATTAAAAAAAAATAATAATAATCTGTGACATGCAGAAGATAGCATTCTGCCCAGCACTGGAGTTGCCACTGTGGGAGGAAGCCCATCTTCAGCACTGTATATTCCCTGGGAAAGGTGCATGTCTGCAAGATCTGCCTTTGCCAGGACACTGTCAAGGCCTCCCGTAATCACGAAGCAGTTACAACTGGGAAAAGTAGGTCAGTCCTCCAGTTTTCTGATGTATCTGCAGAGTGAACATAGACAAGGGCCAGAAACTGGGAAGAGCACTACTCCTTCCCTACCAAATTCTTCAAAAACAGTCCTAATATCACCTGAAATATCTTGTCATTTTTTTCAGGAATAAAAACCTGCTACACAGGTCTTGCTGCCATGAGCAAGGGTTGCCTGAGCACTTCAACACTTGCACAGAAACTGCAACCACCATCCTTCTCACTGCCTTACACAGCACACAGTTCAATTCCAGCTGACTGTCCCTGCTGAGCTTCAGGATAATGAAACCACTTCACTACAGAATCACAGAATGTTAGGGGTTGGAAGGGACCTAGAAGATCATCTAGTCCAACCCCCCTGCCAGAGCAGGA
>JANHGL010009306.1:0-84688 GCA_024611195.1 Ceyx melanurus | reverse complement strand
GGGCGGGGGGGGGAATCTTTATGATTACAGATTCTGTGCTTTCTTTTTGATTTCTCATTTCTCCTTATCAATAACTCTTCACAATGCTGTGGTGATACATACTCCCTATAAAAAATTAATAATTACAGGCTCCTTGTTACTGAGGCAACTTTCTCATGCCCTGACAAGGCAACAACATAGCAGCTAGCAGACATCAGAGCTGCAAGTCAGCATCAGGGTATTCCTCTTCATATAGAAGATGGCTGGCCATCTTGCTCTCCTGTTACTTTAATTAGTGCATCATTGTCATACATGCTTTTAAAGCAAGAATACACCTTTAATGCGTATGGATCCTTTTCTTGCTCCTTTAGTGATTTTAATTAGAGTGGACCTTCTAAGGAGCTTGTCTAATTTTGGGAGATGATGGAGGTTTTTTGCACCATGCTTAAATTAGGCTTATTGGAATGGTTGTAATTGGGATAGCTTTCTTGTTTCTTTCATTTTCTTGGTTTCTTTCCTGAAAATCTGTAGTCATATGGTGAAATAAGTGGGAGTGTTGACACTATGGAATATTTGTTTCCACAAGGTCTACTAGGTCAAAGCTTTCAGGGCCTTCTTTTCTTGATTGATCCATAAAGTGTGTTTCCTGTAGTTGGAACATAGATGGGTATCTTCATTCAAACTGAAATTCTGTTCCATAAAAATGTTATTTACTTTGTGGAATACCATTTATTTTGGTGTTTCAAAGTCCCAGTTGCTTCAGCAGTAAGTTGGTGGCTGAAACAAAACGGAGGGAAGGTATATATGCCTCTGTAGGTTTTCAAGGATTAAGAAAATATTTTCCCTTTCAGTAGTACTTGTTTCCTTGTTCCCATGATGATGGCTATTAGTGGATGGACCAACTATGAAGTTCTAAGCAATGATAGCCAAGTTGAATGTTATATGCTGGAAGAGCAGTTTAGCAATAGCTTTTCAAATGTATCTACAATATTTGTGTGACCAGCTGGAGACACTGTAGAGAGATTTTATTTGCAGGGCCCTAGATAATGTGCAGATTTCCTGAGAGGAAATTCCTTTAAAGCGTCTTAAAAATCAGACCTTCCCAACTTGCCTATTTTATTTTTTATACATGATGTAAGCTTGCAAGCAGACATATTTGAAGCTTGTTGGTGTGGTTTTAATTCATTTTTTCTTCCAAGTCTTTTTGAAAAAAGGCAGCGTTTGGGGGAAGTTAGTGAAAAGGAGGAATTATTTAGAGCAAGTGTTTTTGCACATCTATCACTGTATGTGCTGCCAGACAAAGCAGCTATTTTAGAAAGGGACCATTTTATTAACCTTGACCAGATCTGCAATCTGTCAAAGACAGCTGATTGCTAACTGTTGTTGGAGAGTCTGTCAAGAACAGCAACTCAGTGACTGAGACCAACTTGCTAGATCTGTTGAGAGCAGTACCTGCTGTTGAAAGGGTAAGGAAATATTTAGGCATTGGTTAACATGCATAAGTAGTGAACTTTATCTTGAAATACTGGAGTACATATGCTCAAATTTAGTATGGCAGCAATCTTTGCGTTCTGGTGTACCTGCCTCTTCTGCTCTAAACCTCCTAGAAGGCAGAAGAGCTCTGTGTGTGTGATGTGTTCAGCACACAGACTTTTTTGCCTTGTTTCTACAGTGCCTGATACAAGAGAATCCTGGTTTCCTAAGGTGTGTCTGGGGGTGAAAAGGAATGACATAGCTTTTCAGGTTCAGTCTAAGAGAAAATGTTGACTTGCTTAATGTCTAATTAATTTTTATTTATTAAACAAAGAAAGCAACCAGTGAAAGAAACCTGGTAGCCCATAACTGCAGCTGGCACTTCAAGAGCAGCAGAAACAGGAATAAGCTAGCTGTGTGGGAAATGTTATTTGCATAGTGAGAAGAGCTCTCCCCTGGAGTGTTCCAGGCAGGCGCACACACATCCTTCCCCACAAGTACCACCTCAGTGCTGCGCTGGCAGGAGTCAGGGCTGTGATGGATGGCTGCCCCGGGAGAGCAGGCAGTCCTGACTGCCCGCACCCCTTTCATTACGGAGTTACACTGACGGCTGAAAGCTGGGCAGTAAAACTGCATTTTCACCCATAGCTGATTTCCATTTGGTCTGTCATCTTCATAGTGAAATAAATTGCTCTAATTGCCTGCAAAGTTCATCAAATTCTTATTTCTTCCTTTATTGCTGAATATTTATTAAACTTCATGTCATGTCTTGCTTGGTTGGTAAAAGTGGTCCAGTCTCTGCATAATATTATGCTTTAAAGTACAGGGTGTCATATTTTCCCTCTTTCTCTTGAATTTTAATTTAGATTGTGAAGTTTTGCATTTGTGTTCATGTTAATCATGCCATTTGAAGAAAGAAGAAGGAGTTTGCAAAGCATCCTTGTCTCTCCATAGGCTATGGCTGAGATTGAGCCTCTTGTTTAAAGGAAGAAACCCTGTCAGGGCCAAATGTTGAGTGCAAGTGTTCCTGACAGCGAGTCAGCTGTTGGTGTGCATGGAGTGGGAGTGAGAGGCAGCTTTCAGAAGACCCAAGTCAGTTTAAATTTGTGAAATGCTTGTCCCTTTAGAGCTGGATGCGTTCATGTACTTCTCAGCTTCAGCCTGTGCTTGAAGAGGTCAGGTCATATGTGTGGGGGGAAAAAAGTAGCAGTGGAGTTTGGTGTCCTTGCAGGAAAAGTGATGTTAAGCCCAGATCGATTCTGATTTTACTGTTGGTTTAATACCTGGGGGTGGGAGGAGCTCCTTTCTCATCCTTGAGAAAATCAGTGTCATACAAATGTTACTGCAAGTAAATATTAGAGATATGTATTGTTGTTAGTGTTTCTCATTACGGTTTTCATACATCTCATGATTTTTGTTGTTGTTTGAAAATCCTTGCTCTTGAATTTGTTTATTTAGAAGGCATCCTCTGCTGAGAACTTTGTTTGGTGTCTTTTTTTATTTTTATTGATTGAAAGTAATTTCTGGACTTCATGTTTATGGGGAAATGTCATAGAAGTGAAAATGAAAGGCTCCAAAACTATATGGGAAAAAAAATGAAAATGAAAAGTGTAAAATAATATTTACAGTAAGATTTATTTTTTTTTTCCCTTTAGGGTCAGTTTGGTTTTATTTTTGAACAGCTTGACTCCTGTTTTATGTACTCTGTGTATTTGTAGGGTTATGACTTCAGAAACCTCTAGATAGTATAATAATTATTGTGTAATACTGAGCAATGTGCACACTTAAAAAATTTAGGGTAATATCTTGATATATATCATATATTGAGGAGCAATTTTAGATACCATAATTCCAATTAATGATTTTTCCCGAGGTGGAAGGTAAAGCACAAAATTGTACATAAATGAGACACTGAAATGAGAATGTATCATCATAAAAATAAACCAAAACATTAAGCTATTAACCACATTATTGATCAGCCCAAGGAGTAAATGTGCGGAAGAGGGTTTATCTCTGTGAAAGGTTTTTCACAGAACACTGGTGGAATCATACTAATAATTTTGTGCACCATTCATATTCAGTAGTGATATTCAGTGATACAGATGCTGAAAGAGCCCTGGACCTTTGAATTTAAAAAAAAAAAAAAAAGTAAGTTGTGTGATTTGTATTCCAACTAAATAAATGAATGTGTAAATACTTATCAACAGGCACAGCTTTCATGTTTATTCATCCAAGGACTAGAAGCACATATTTTAGCATCTGAATGATTATAAATATGTTTACTACCTATCAAAATCAGAGCTATTTAATTTGAGAATACCAATTCATATTCAGATGTTTTGCTTTTCACTACTAGTGTAAGTTATCCTGTTTGTCATTCGTAGCTCTGTCATGCATCGTTTTTAGCTCCCAACACAGCGATCTGTAGCTGAGTACTGGTGTCAGAGAGGTTAGGGGACATGGGTGTATGCTGTGATGCTCTTGGTCAGTACATCTTCTCAGAAAAATTGGACAGCTACGTTATGAAATGTGCAGCATTACCCGCCCCACCCCCCCGTGTCAGAGAGGCAGCATTTCTCAGGTTTTCTTAAGTAATGTACTTGTCCAAGAAAAATACTAAGTACCAACTCTGTTAATAAGCCATACTCAAAAATGATTGATGCCTGCCTTGAAATAGCTATCTCCAAATCACCCCTTTTGTGGCTGCAACAGAGCTGCTGACTGTGATGTAAGAACCCACTGGGGCACATTTGCATGGTGCTGCATTCATTCCCTACGTTGTCTTGCCCACAGTCACAAAATGTTCCATTTGCTGCAGCTCCTAATTAATTTTTTTTTCTAATGTCTGGTAAGATGTCTTTCCCAAAATTTAATGCAGCTGGAGTTCACATCAGCAAAATCAGCAGTCCAGTGAAGTTTGCTGGAGTCAGAAAAAAAAGAAAAGAGGAGACAGTGCATCAGGTCAGTGCTTGCAGGTTCTGGTTCAGGTCTTGCAGACTTTGAGTGTTATCTCTGATGCTGTAACCAACCTGTTGAAAACAGCAGGTAGGAAACCCCTTCTGCATTACATGAGTGGATTTTGCTGTAAGATTTGTTACTTACCTAAACTGTCCTTTTCAAAGTTAGACTTAAGTATGTGAAAAGGTCTGTTTAGGGTATGATTCTGTCCTTTCCTGCTGTCTCACTCTTGTCTGATTTCTTTCCTAAGCTCTCTTAACAGATTATTTTAAATTATACATAAACATAATAATAATGTTTGGCAGCTGACTTATTCCCAAGCCTTGGGCTTTTGCAAACCAGAGCACAAATCACACTTATATTTTTGAACATAACTTTTCAGGAGCTCTCTGCTGATATCTGAGCCATAGGGTGGTTTTAGCAGTTCCTGGTACTCCTCTGGTGCTGATTTTTTTTTTTTTTTCCTTTTCTTTTTTTTAGGTCTGGTAAAGTTAGAAGATTTTGTTTGTTTGTGAAGTCTCCCAGACGCTGCTCTTTCTGTATTGAAGGATAGCTGGAAAACAAGCTCTCCTTGAGCTTTCACTGAACTGAAGGTCACTCAAACAGCTTTGCTCTAGCTGGCAGCTTCAGCTTAGGAGAAAAAAAAATGTATTAAGAAACAAACCAAGAAACACCAAAAACTATGATGACAAGCTAATATTTTACTAATGTCCTCAATGACTTACAATATTTACATGAGACCAATTGTTGAGTTTCACTTGAATCCTCAAAGCAGGGCTTTAGATGAAATTAAAAAATTTCCTGGCCAGAATTCCCTGTAGTGTTTCCAAACAGTTTTCCTGTTTGTTGGAGGTCTCAGAGGTGGTTGTAGTGCCACGTGGTTTCCCACTGTACAGTCCACTCAAAATTAAGCGTGAGCAGAGGTGGTGCAAAATAACGGGTGTATTTTCCTATCATAAAGTGAAAATTCTGTAGTTCAATACTTGTTCTTCCTCACACAAGCCCTACATTAATCATTCTGTTTTCCAGTGTGTGATATGCCTCATGAGATTTCTCCCTTCCCCTCACCCCTGTCTTGCGTACACTAGCTGCTGTCATTTCCATACCTGAGGTGAGAGGAGGGAATTCTGGGGGGAGGGAGACTTTCAACTTGGTGATGAATTTAATTCGCAAGAATTTTTGTTTTGCCAACAAAGCTTTCAGAATGTTTTGCAAGTTCCATCTGTCCTTTAAAAACATTGTCAGACTCTAATAGTGGAGTGTTGTGCTGTTGACTTCCCAGAAAGGTATCTGTTTCCATGGTCCTGGCTGTAAGTTAACAGGAAAATTGCCCATAACGTTGGGGTTTGACCTAGTGGTTTGAGCTAGTTAGTGGTTCTGAAACGTGCAGATACTCCCAAATACTGTAACACCCAAATATGGAGATACTTACAGAGTATCTCCTTTATTTTTTTACTAGGCAGGGAATCCTTAGTGTCTTCTGAATCATAGAATCACAGAATGGTAGGGGTTGGAAGGTTTCTCTGGAGATCGAGTCCAGTCCCCTGCCAATGCAGGAACACCCAGGGCAGGCCATACAGGAACAGATCCAGGCAGGTCTTGCAAACTGCTCTTTTTTCCTTGTGTGGGTTAAAGTACCAGAAGTAGTTGCTACTACAGAAAAAAGTAATTTTCTCTGATACTGCCACTTGAAAGGAAATTTTCAATATTGAGCTTTTCCAACCTGATTGACTTTTTTTTTCATTGATGGAAAAATATGAGAGGAGAGCATGCAGCTTTTGTAGAGAGATACTTGTGTTGTTTTGCCAGATAGAGAGGCGTGAAAGCGTTCTGTAATAACGGGATATTCTCAGGAGATCTCCTTAGTGGAAGGGCACAGTGGTAAATGCAATTTGTTTACTGACAGTTTCCAACAATGGTGCAATGGACCAGGAACCATCACTAAAGTAATGAGTCCTTTACTTTTTTAAAGTGATTATGTTTGAACAGAGCAAATTAACCTGCTTTTTGAGGCTGCTGCTTAGGTGAAACACCTTGCTGATGTAAAGGCATCCCCCAGCTTGCTCCAGCAGCTGATGTGGAAGATGCAGAGTCTGTGCGTGCATAGAGGAAAAGCTGTTATCTGTAAATCAAATGCAGTAGCAACCAGGCTGATTTAATCTAGGACCTACTGTAGTTAAATTGTGAGGCTAAAAACAAATGCATTATACTGTGTGTAATGAAACTGCTGTAAATAAAGTTAGCTCAACTGGAAGAGCAGCATACTTCCTGGGGGAAGAAAAAGAATTACTGCAAATACTGTGTGATTCCTTCACACAACAGAAATGTCTGTCAGCTATCCCTGCTCATTTGTTCCTGCAGTCTGGGATTTCTGCAGCTCCACTGTTCATCCTCATGGCTTACTACAGTGATTGGTCACAGATATTATTGGGGATGTTATCTCTGAATAATGCAGTGCCATTACTGCTGTATCTCAAACAGCACTTTGCATAGCTGGCAATAATGAGCCGTGATTTGAGCTCTCTGCAGAGATCACTTGGTATCTCAGGAAGGACATGCAATTGATAAGTGAACTTCCAGAGTGTTTTAGGCAGATGCTATTGGTTATTCATGCTTGAGGAGAGCAGAGATGTGCATTTATAGCCTTTCTAGCCAGCTCTGATAGTGAACTGTCTCTAAATGGCCTCTTTACCTTGTGAGGTTTTTGTTAGTAACAAATGCAAGAAGAATCATGTGCTCATCTGAAAATTAACTTGAAGTATTTGGCAGTCCAGTGTAAAAAGTCATATGGGAGATTTCCATGTGCCCTAAAGAGAATTAGACTTGAGGATCAGTGGGAGCTCAGTGCCCAGCTGCCATTTGTCTCTTAAAAGAAGTCTTTCCGTAGAAACAGTGCTTAATAGCAAATGAATTAGCTTTTTCCTTTATTTGATCAACTGAAAGTTCCTCTGAAGGAGCTGTCTGTCTTCTTAACAAATCCTTACAAAATGATTTGGGCATATCGTTTTGATTTCCTGAATTAGGGGAATTTGGGCTTGAATGACTAAAACTATTGTATAGTGTTCTCTGACACACTTGAGTCTCCTGATGGAGATGTGTCAGCCATTCAGTGCAGCATTTTGTTAGAAAATATTCTGGCTACTGGTTATAAAGCCAAGAGGTGCCTTTCATAGTAATGCAGACACTTTGTTGGGATTATTGACCATTCTCCAGTGGGACCAGCTAACATGAAAGATCACCTGTTTCAAAAAGACACATCTGCTTTAATGCCTTTCAATATCTCTTGCTTAGTTCTTTTGTTGACTATTTCCAGTTAACTAACACTGTTAACTGTAGTCAAGAGTTTTTTTAACACCATCCTCTGGTACAAGTAGTAGTAATAGCAGTGTTTTTTGTTTTCTGTTTTAAAATGTATTTTCTGTGTAAATAGAATTTCTGTACAGAGAGGGTGGTTAGGCATTGGAATGGGCTGCCCAGGGAGGTGGTGGAGTCCCCATCCCTGGAGGTGTTTAAAAACCGTGTAGATGTGGTGCTGGGGGACATGGTTTAGGGACCCTGGCAGTGTAGGGTTAATGGCTGGACTTGATCTTAAAAGTCTCTTCCAGCCAAATGATTCTATGATAAAGATCTTATGCATATATATTTATTTGTAAAGTAGAACAAAGCTACCCAGGATGAAGCTTCTACTTCAGTGCTAGAAAAGCTAAATATTAACACACCTCTTTTCCTTCTCTTAGCTGAGGAGGACAGGAAAAATCGGAAAGCCCAGGTTAGCCTCATGTGAGCGAGCCTTTGAAAAATTGCCTGCTTCAGGCTGGAACCCAATTTCTTCTACCTCTGATGACCTCTCAGCAACTGTTGGAGTACTCAATGACATTTAATTCTCTATTAAAAGCTCTGTGGATTTATTGTTTGCCAACAGATGACGTTACCACAGATTTCCCTGCGCTCAGGCTAGGGCCCAGCCAGGGAGTGCCAGACAGCATTGTCATGTTCGGCTCTGCAGAGAGTTTTCACGGTAGGTGTTATGAGCCCCTACAGCTGTTAGACTTTGTCAGCTCTTCCCTAATCCTGTTTTTCTGATTTTCTTAATTTTTGCAACTTTACTATTAGTTGTCAGAGAACGCGGAATTAAATTTGTGAGGAAAAATGGAAAATAGATGATAGAAAGTGCATGTTCAGTACTTAGCTACAAGTCCAACAGCCTGTTGTGATTCTGATGTGACTGTATCAAGCTCAGGTATAGAGAATAAAATGAATGAAAAAATCGGTGACATTTCCATTGGTAGTTAATAGATCTTTATTTTGTTCTACTTGTATCTCTTACTCTGAATTTCCCTCCGTCTTGCCTTTTGATAAGAAAATCTTCTGAAGGCTACATACCTACTGAATTTCCTCCTTTACTCTTGAAGCTGAGATGCAGCTTTGCTGATTCACTTCCCAGAAAACATCATTATTGGAATAATCAGGTGTATATTGTACCTGAAGGTTTGATTTTACTTATTTATTTTTAAAGACACTAGGGTCTTATATTATTTTGAAGTATGCCAAGTTGCTTCTCTCAGGAGATATCAAAGCTGCTTCCAATTACTGATGCCAATTCTCTTTAGTGGTAGCTCATGACATAGCAACATAGAAGTGGTTATCTTAGATTAATCTAATATTAAATGCTAGATCTGTTTAGCTTCCAAGGGTCTAAAGAAAACATATTTCTTTAAGCTTGATCACTTCACTTCTGCATGCAGAAAGACAAGGAGGATTAGGGAACCAGTTACAAAATACGTCAAACTATTTATTGCTATTAAAAGCAAGACTTAAGTAATATTGCGAACTTACTTTTATGACCAGTCAGATATTCAGTACTACCAAGCTAAGGATCAGTGATTTTGGTCCTGTATTTTATGGCATTGTCAATTTCAAGGACAGTGCTATAAAACATGGTTCGTTCTGGGTGCAAGTGTTGCTAGGTTATCTATCTAATGTATTATGTGTGGCAATCAAAAAGGTAGCGGTATTTTGTTCCTCTGGCCTCATCATAACATTATTAGGAGTATTTCTTCTAGAAAGTGACTTCAGTTTTCAGTCTTCCCTCCTTTTTCTTTGCACTGGCAATTTCAAGTAAATCCCTAAGTACAGTGTGTCTCTGTTCTGGCCCTTCCTTCTGATCAAGGCTGCTGTATAATAACTACTTAAGTGGTGGTGCTTGACCCCTGTTGGTACTGATTTCTTGGCCGTACCACAGGGTCTTACAATATGCACATTGACCTCAATGGCGCCAAGGAATGGTAAAGCTTTGGTACAAGATGGGGAGTATGTGAAACTCTGCTTAAATGAGTTTTACAGTCTTCCAGGAGCTGAGTCTTTCTGACCCAGGCTCAAGGCCCTGATTGCAGGGCTGATGGCTGTGCCCCCAGAAACACCATTAGACAAAGACACTCATCTTTGCACAATGATTGTAACTAGAAAGATGCAAAAATATTCAACCTGATACCCCAGAAGTAAGGAAAGTATAATAAATTTATAGTGATTTTTTCTGTTTGGATGCTTCTTCTTTTGTATCCCAAGTAGCTAAACCCATTACTACATGGAGCTGTGGAACACTTTCCTGGATGGCAGTAGACCATGGCCCTGTCACCTGGGGAATTGTTCAGGCTGCTTTGATGCTTTTAGGTTTGTAGCTCATGACCTCTGTAGTGGTCATACCACCAAATGTCTCATCAGTGAAGCATCTAGGCCACTCAGTCCATCAACATTTAATTGACAATGCACAAGATCTGCTTTGATTTATCGCCCGATAGAGAGACACACTTTTTATGTTCTGCCAACACAATTGGCAGGATATTTTAGGCACAGATGGCACATTAGCCTTGGACAGCTGGTTCTCTCTCTGCTGTCACATCCTAGGACCATCTAACTAATGCTGTCACACACGACCCAGTTCACTGGGTAACTGAGAGGGGTTCTTGCGCATGCCTTCATGTCAGCCTGAAGGCAGATGAAAATCAATCTGCTAAAAGACTGCCTCGAAGAGGTTTCCAAGACTTAGCACCCTACTATGCCCTTCTGGCTGTTCACTTGCTGACCTCTCTTTTAGCTGCGTGAGTGCAACCAAAGAGGTTCTTCCTAGTTGTGTGATGTGCACATGTGCAGCCTGCGGAGTGTGGCTCTCTCCTTGTAGTGTCCTCTGCATGCATCTGTACAAATGTGGGTTTAAAAAAAAAACCCCAAACCAAGATGCAAACCACCCCTATGTAGCATGCTGGAGAATTGAGTAGGGATCACTGAAAGGTATCCATTTTGAAAGGTTTATCTTGAATACTTAGAAGAAAATACCTCAAGAATACACGGTAGAGAGACAATATGTAGTGATTGTGTAAAATATACATAGATGATAGTAAGGATAAAAGAACAGGATGAAGTAGAACTTCAAATGCTTTTGGAAAGAAAAAGAAAAACCCAGATGTTTTCTGGAATGCAGTCAGGCAGGAAAGGTCTGAGGTAGAAGGCTGAAAGCTGTGTTTGTTGGTAGATGAAACACATTTTTCATATCAGAAAGTTAGTATTTTAAGATGTGATCCCAATAAAAATACAACACTTCTATTTTTCCAAAGCATAGGAAATACGAGGTCCATCATTTCTTACTGTTCTATCAAAGCTTCACCAACTTCACTACAAAGAAAGCACTGTGCACAAAGCCTTTAAAATGTATTTTGCTTTATGACATCAGATACAAATCTAAGAAGTGTTGATGGGATTAGGCCTGTCTTTTATTGATGCCAACTAGACCAGAAAAGAAGGGTGATTTGTGCTTAAAGCAATAATTTAAATAAGGTGCAATACAGTTTGTCTTAAGGGTACACTTTTTGGTTTGTGTAAAGGTAACCAACTGTGGGGATGTGTGGGCAGTGGGAGGGAAGAAGCATCATCCTACCAGGGGTGCACTGGGAAAACGCCCATTTGCTTTATCCCTGATCTCTTCTGTGACCAAAGGCTCAGTGTCTGGGTTGGAGAGCAGCTCGCTTTGTCTCACAGTGGGGGGTGCACAGACATCTCTGTGAAACACGGTGGTTGTGATAGTCAAGGCATGACAGAAGGGTGTCTTGATCCCAGTCCCATATATCAGGATTTCTGTTAACTGAAGCTCCAAACTATTTAGATGTTACTTTTTAAGTGTTTGTGATTTGTTGTTTGTTTTGTTGGTTTTGGTTGGGTTTTTTTTTTGAGGTTAATGATTATAAAGGGTAGACAAAAGAGCCATTGAAGTTCAGTCATTTTCCAAATTGGGACTGCTCTACAGTCTTTGTAAAGGCTTTGGTTTGGATGTTTCCTACAATATTAGCTACTGTTTTCATGAGGGTCTAACTTCAAAAAGGTGGGGAACTCATTGGGCTGGGTAACTGTTTATTGGAGAATATACTGTGAAGTTCTTCATTGAACATGATGTGAAAGAAGATAGTAGTTTAACTCTGTTTTAAGTGAAATTGGCATTAAAAGTTCCTAGCTACAGCGGGAGGAAGCAGATTTAGGGCACCTCTCTGAGCAGTATTGCATATTATATGACTCTGTAGAACTGCTATAAGTTGCAGGCTTTAATTCCTCTGGATTCTTGAGTATTTCAATGTGGGATGTATAGAGATGGGTTTGACCGTGGTGTCCAATTTCATTTGTGTTTGAGTCACTTGCTGGGAGCTGCATATAAGGTGTAAAAACAGGTTTTATTTCTGCTTTTAGAGAGACATTGAAATGGGTTTCTTTGTAAGATTTCCAGTACTTATGTGTTGCATATATTACTTGACTGACCAACTGCCTCTGAAGAATAATATTTTTGAAGGCTGTGTCAGGGTGAGGTAACCTTTTAAAGACTTGATGCTGTTTTAGCCCAAATAAAGTACATCACATTCATGTAATATCCCAAAGGATTTGGTAATCTATAGCTAACAAATTAGTGCCAATCAACAACCTGTTTGGACATTAACGATCGATTAGTGTTGGGATTTACACTGACGTGCTTCGAAGTGCTGGTATTTCATTTAGCAGATGAGAACCTTTGTGCAGCAGAGTAGAAGCTGCTGCAGCCTGGGTAAAGTGGGGAGAGTTGTCACAGCCACAGTTAGAAGTTCAACACTCGGCTGCTCCCAAGCTGAGCAGGTGGGCATGGGAACTGGGGAGAATGGGGTATTTGCCTCAGCTGGGAGTCCTGCCAGTGAAATGACCTTCCCTCCTGTTTGAGTTTTGTGGTTTGTTTGTGGGTTTTTGGTGGGGTTTTTGCACCTTTTTTATTTTATTTTTTCCCCCTTTTCTGTTTGATTCTTGCTGGCTCCCCCAGTATAAACGGGGGGAAATGCTGATAAACTGGATCCGTCAATGCAAGCTGTAATTTCAAAGTGAGGCTGTTATCTGAAATTCAAGCAAATGTGGCAGAGAAGTTAGCAGTCTGCCATGGAGCTGCAGCTTTGTACTGTACACCTGGAGATGTTATCTGCCTTTTGTGTTCTTGCCTCAGAATTAGGCAAAGAGTGGACATGGGTGCAAAAGACCTTTTTGAGCTTGTTTGCTCATTTCTAGAGGCAAAATACTTTATCTCCGTTGAAAACTGTATGTGTGTGAAAGTGGATGCAAGATACCCTTTGAGTTTATTTGCTTAATTTTAATATCAAAATATTTTGTGTACATTGAAAACTATGGATTCCATTTGGTTTAATTACATAATGATACTTCTGATTGTTTGCATACCATAAACAAAACCACTTTCAAATGGATATGCTTCTATACTTACTGCCATGGTGGTTATTGTTTCACCTCCTCTCATCATCCTTTCAGATCATTTGAGTGATCGCAGAGATTGTGAAAGCAGTTGTCCTAAGCTTTTATTCAGAAAGTAGTTGTGCTTCTTGCTCTTATTGAAGGTTGGTAGGAACCATACGCTTAAGTGACATGCTTGAAAATACCAATGTCTTAATTCCTCATTGTTCTGGCTTTTTGAGAACAAATAGAGGAGTAATGGAATGTCCATGGTTATTTTCTGATGCCTTTTCATTTTGAAGTTATTTTTCCGGTTATCTTACCTTTTCCTTAAATATGGCAGCTTCTAAATGAAAAACAAGCAAAGCCACCAAAAAAACCCCAAACAATAAACCAACTAGTTAAAATAAATTCACAAATACCTTAAAGCTTCAGTATTTAGAAAAAATTAAAATCCTTTATCTGAAACATATTAGCAATTACATTGACAATTTTACTTTTTTACTTTTTTAATTTTAATACCCCACCCACATACACCTCCCCCCAGAAAAGCTGTTCAGTTAATTCTACTTGAAATTGTACTTTTCATCTAACTTTTTGATACAGCTAATTTGAACTTTTTTGTCAATTTCAGTTGCTATAGTAGAACTTTACTGAACTTTGCAATTTTAATTCACTAGTGTTGGCTGGTGTGTTTTGTGTTTTTTGTTTGTGTGTGGTGGAGGTTGGTTTGGTTTTGTTTTTGTTTGTTTGGTGTTAGAAGAGTGTTGATTGAGGAAACCAGTTCTCCCAGATTACTCTGTCTGGAATATTATTGCTATTTGGGCGTTGAATTTGCTGTGCAAGGCTTCTGTATAAATTGGTGTAATGCCCATTGTATTACACTAAGCTGTCCCTGCAGAGAACTTTTTGTATACTATTAGATTTAATAATTTTCTCTGTGTTCCACTGTCTCAGAGTGTGGAGTGGCAGCTTTGTAGCTTGTGTTCCTCCTCTCAGCCAAGGTTTAGCTCTGCTCTCAGTATGCTGTGCACTAACCAGTGCCTCACTGCTGGTGGATGAGTGCTCAAGATGCCAGACTGCTGCCAGCATCCAGCACTGAGCATCCCCATGATAGTAAACACAGCACATGTTCATCTACTTGGCCCAGTTTTAGGCTGCCAACACCATGTGCTTGCTGGTGCAGTAGCCAAATTCAGGTCTTTCCTGGAAGGACCTTTGCACCCTCCCCAGAGGGACTCTGTGTCACCTTTTGCCCAAGGCCATGGTGATGAGGACTGGCAAGGCAGCTGGAGGCTGTACAGGTCGTGTCCTGCAAAATACTGCTGATGTTCTGGCTTTTAACAGAGGAAATGTGCATGACCAGTTTGGGCCTGACACTTTGGTGATGTCCTGGGTTGCCCTGTGTTAATAGTGCAGGGAACATTTCCCTTCCTGAGAAAAACTTAGGCAAGAGTTGACTCCAGCTGAGCTGTTAAGATTTTTGGCAAAAATGGAGATTTTATTTTGAATGAAAGTTCACTCCAGGTGAAACTTCAAATTCATATTGATCACCTCTGTGAGTTTTCTTTCCTTGTGCTGTGGTAGTTAGCTTAGGAAAAAGAGTGATGTGTTGGGGATTGGTTTGTTACAGTTGGACAGTTTACCCAAGTAACAAAACAATGTAAAAATCCAGAGTTAGATGTGGAGCAACTCATAATGACAACTTTAAATCAGTTCTCTAATTAGTGAGCACTCCCTGGGGACTCATTAGAATTATAAAAGCATTATTGTTGGTCATGCAGTGGTTGGAACATGTCAAGTTTCGGGCAGTTCAACAATACCACCTTCAAGAAAGGAGTGTTGCAGCCCAGACTTTAAGAATTTCTGTAGTTTGGGAGAAAGCACAAATTGCAATGTCCTAGAAATCCTTTATGAATTGAGCCTTATGTTCGCTCTTGTAAATAAGGAGGGTTTTTGAGTTTATATGCCACAGTCTAATAGGTACATAGTGACTGCTTAATGGGATTTACATTCACTCAAACAAAATTAGGTTGGTAAAAGACAATGCAACATGCTGTAATGTAAATGGGGCTGACGGCAGAATTAAATGTTTGTGGAAACAGGGCAGCAGATCTATCAAGAGCTAATTAGACGAAGAGTTAAGAGACAGATTTTGGAGTAAACAGCACCAACAAAGAGACATGGAGAGCAAGTAAGAGAGAAAATGAAGTCTTTGTGCCGTGATGAAAAGGAGTTATAAACAAAGTTATTTAAATTGGAAGGTCTGATGGAGCCTATCCCGTGAGAAGGACTTGGTCTTAACTGGACCTGCTGATTAACACAAGTTGAATGGCAACTTTGATAAACCCTTTTCTGTCTAAATAGTTCCTCTTTGTTGCAGTTTGCTATTCATGATACACTTTTTTCATCACAGTATAATGTTTCCATTTGCAGTTCAGCCTTTCTATCAGACACCAGCTTAAAAATAAACTTTGGCCAAACTATTTCCGGCAGTAGGAGGAAGCCTAGAGAGTGGCACCAGAGATGACAAGAAGGTTTTAGGTGTTTCCCATCCACCTCAGGGGAGGAGAACAAGCAAGTGAGAATAATGCCCATTGGCACAAGGGCAGATTGGATCAACTTGTCATATAAAGGATCCTGTTTGCTTGTTTTGCAATCAGCTCTGGTATCTTTGCCATTATTGCTTCATTTGGCACAGCTACTGCCTTTTGTAGGCAACTATTGTCAGATGAATGAAGCAGCATCTCTTTGAATAAAAACCTGCATCTATTTACTTGACAGAAATCAAGCCCTAAATTCAGTGGGAACAAGGTTTGATTAAAATGAATTGATTTTAAAGAAACATGAAAAATCATTAACCAGTCAATTGCAGTTATTTAAATAATTCTTGCTTAGTCTTTCTAATTTTTTCAAACCTATCTTAAGAAATTAACTGGAATTAAGGAATTCTGGATAAGAAATAACATGGTAACTGTGATTTTACATGTATGGAAGGCCACAGCATTTCAGCTGTTGCTGTCCTGGAAAATTGCAATTTGGGTTTATTTGATATTTTTTCTTTCTTTGTACTGTAAATAGACGGGCCTTGGTAAATTTGCACTTGGAGTGGATCAGAAAAACCCCCATGCTTTTTGGATTTTATTTAAAATGGGAGAATTGTTTTCTCTTGTTTGACTGCAGAGCTGAGACTGTAGCATGTTAAGAGTTGGGATCAGAAGTTGTGCTGATTTATCTGACAGGAGGTGTCATTTTTCAGAGGGAGCCATGAAGCCTTTTTATTGAGGGGTTGCTGAAGCAGGAAGGAGGGAGTGCTGTGTTTCAGGGCTTTTCCCTGAAACTTGAGCACAAATTTGTCTGAAACAAAGCCCACTGACCCTGAAAGCCAGCTCAGATGGGAGCAGAGTGTGTGAAGCATCAGACACTGTAACTCTAGTTTCAACAGAAGCACACTGTAGTCTTGTTTTGTTTGCTCAAGGTAGGTAGTATTATTCTATCTCCTAGGGAGTGTTATTTGATGACAGATGTATGGGTTTGCAATAGGACCTTGGAGCCCATGCTAGGTCCAGGAGCTGTGGGATAGGGAAGATGGCTCTCTGGCTGCAGACATGCCTTGGGGTGGTGCTGCCTGTGCTGAGCTTGCTGCAGGTAATCCCTACAGGACTACTCCAGCAAATCCTCCCATATTTCCTCCATTTACCCTTAAAACAAGTGGGAAAAAAGCAGAGCACAGCACACTTTGATCACAGAGGATCCAGGCTCTCTCCGAGCTACCAAATCTGACTGATTTCAAGTAGATGCTTCAGTGTCTTTTAGATGTCAGCTACAGTGGTATGGCTTGCTGGCAAGGATGATTGTATATACTGCTCTCTTCCTCTCTGAAGATTTCAAACAGCTTTTGTTTTGATGTGTTTTTGAAACTGAAGGGTGGAGGACAGAGGGAAGACAATATTCACCACCATGAGTGGGTGTACCTCATCTCCCTCTCTAGTCACTGAGAGACAGAGGTTCTCCCAGAAGATGATCTGGAACAGAGTCCTAGCTTTGTAGACTCTAGATAGTTGATATTTCTTCTCACCCCTACTCCCCATGTATCCATACCACCTTTTCATTGATAAGAATACAGACTGGGGTGTAACATGCCCTGTAACTGAAGCACAGGTGGCAATTCTGTTGTTTGGGTTACCTTTGACTGGTTGCACTTTGTTTGGTTTATGGTGTTTTTTGTTGTGTTGGTTGTTTGGTTTTGTTCTTTTGGGTTTTGGGGAGGGGGGGCTTTTTTAAAGTAAATGTTTTTGTTGTGATGTTGAAAATCCATGGCTGCTTAAAGGTTCAAGTGACACAATGTTACAACCTTTTCCCTTCCCTAGAGTAATACTGCTGCAGGGCTCCCAATTAGGTGTTGTTTTTTTATCTGTGCAAAAGGCATTCCTCAGGGAAAGTAACCTGTCCTCACTGTGGTAGTTACCCATCAGAAATGGATTTAATTCTTCTTTTCCAGCTTGCTGTTCTGACAGGTATGGATCACAGGGAGTTTCTTTACCTTTACTGCATCAGTACAGCATCCTTGCATTTGAAAAAGTCTGGAAAATTGACTTTTGCATTAATTTGATTGCCGTTTAAACCTGAAAGGTCTGCAGTTCAGCACCCGTGATAAAAGCAAAGGGATTTTTCCGATTCCCTCTCTTTGGTGTCTTGGCAAGAGAAAGGTGAGCTTGTGCATTTCAGAGAGGCTTTGTGGGCATAGGTTTTCAGTAGGGAGCAGCTGGGTTGCGAGTCTGGGAGACAAGGGGAAAATGCTGGTGGAGAGAGATGATCTCTGGCGTGTGGCAGTTGCACACTCGGTTGTTCTAAGTCCTTGGGCAATATCTTCTGTAAAAATTCTGTTTGGGGAAGGATGCCCGTGCTCGAACAGCAGGGAAGAAAGGATCCATAGGTAAGATTATACAAGTTACATGGTGAACCTGATAGAGCTCTTTCTATGATAATATTAGATAATAAGCAGGCAGCATTGTTCACTCTTAGAGTTTTACTTCCCAAGGCTGCTGTGCTGTGCCGAATGCCTGGGTTGCTCCAGTTACCTTGTGTGGTGTTCTAGTGATACAAAATGGTACTGATAGATTGTAGCTGCCAGATGCTACTACTGTACAGGCCTACTCCTGTTGGAAATGTCAGGTGTAAGCAGATTTCAGTCCAGGGCTTCTCATCTGCCTCCTAGCTTGGTTCTTGTCCGGCCCCTCCCACTGAACATCCCTGCCTGCTCCCTCACGTGATAAATAGCCCTGTCTTACCAAGGGCAGTTGGAAAGGCCCTTTTTACATGTCTCATAAATTGTCGGCAGGTGCCCCCGACGTGAGATGAATGTCATGGCAGCACAGCAAGCACTCAGGCTTGTCTTAATTATGCTAAGGTTGCCGGTTCACTGTTTCTCTTCATCTGTCTCCCGCTTTAGGGAACACTAAACACTATGTCATTAGATTGTCTGTTCCACAACATTGGCCCTTTGCATTTACAAAGTCATCAGATGGCTTATGACCTAGCTTTTCTAAGAAATTAAATTAAATAAATAGTGAAAACAAAAAAAATTAAGCAGAAAAGGACCCTGCCTGAGGGCAAGGGCAGAAGGAGAGCCAGGGGGGCTGGGGAATGAATTTGGGTAGCTCTTCAATGTTGTAGGTTTTGAGGGAGTAGGGCTTGCTGACAGGGCAGTCATTTTTGGGATGCTCTGCAGGGCATGGCTGTCAGGCGCTTCCTTTTAATGTTTTGTTGTTTTTGTTTTGTTTTAATATAATTTTATTTGTCCTTTGGAAGTTAAATGTCCTTTATTGCAGGGTCAGTGTTTGGGGAAGTTGTTGACAAGGGTTCCCATGAGTTCCCTGAGGCTCAAACCAACCTTGGATGTTTCTTCCCTTGGCTCTGCTGAGCATAGCAGAGTCCTGTGGCAGTGTGCCAGTGATGGCTTTGTCCTGCCATGGTAAAGCTCTTGGTGGGGCAGGGAACTGTTCCCTCTTGCATCTAGGAGATAGAGAAATATTTATTGTTTGTTTGTTTCTTTTCAACTGTGGGCTCAGTTTAGCAGTTTAGTCTAGCTTTTCAGCTAGAAAAGGCTGAACTTAATTTTTATTTAATTTAGTTTGTGCTTTATAGCCACACTGAAAAAAACTTGTTTCTTGTCTGAGCATCCTCTTCTAGCTTTTCAGGGAGGAGAATTTCAAGATAATCAGTTAGGACTGATACACCAATTTTAATTTTTGCTTACAGATAGAAACGAGTGCCTGCAAAGGGACTGAATAAGGCTTGTGTCGGAGCGATTGGGCTTGTTGGCTCTATTGGCAGTGGGGGGAATCTGTCAGCTGTACTGGGAGTTTTACCATGAGAAAAGAGAACAGGTGTCTGGTATAGGCTGGTAGCTGCTACCTGAAATATGCTCTGATGGCTCACACTAGCTTTCTCCAGCAGTGTACAAAAATTGCCATGGGTATTGCAGATGAGACAAGTTTTATCTGTTGATATCTCTGAGTACCAGTCAGGCCTTAATTTCTATAACTAGGGCTAAATTAAAGGGTCATGCTCCCTCTACTTCTTCATACTTTAAGGTTTTGAAAAAGAAAAAAAGTATTCTTCATAAAGATAGGCATTATGTGAAGTGCAGAGAGCCAGCCAGAGCAAAGCAGTCATGCTCTGAGTAACACACAGGGCCCACTCTCTTCCAAGCCCACTAAGCAAATATAAAGGGCCCAAAGAAGAGGCATTGAGAATAATTGTTTTGGTTTTTTTTTTTCCAGTGTTATACACAATGATGCTGACTTAAAGCACCCATGTGCTTGTGGTCTCAGTCAAAACCCTCCATGGAGAGAGTTTGTTTGTGGCTGGGGTTCAAATGGGAGGGAGCATGGAAGTGTGGTGTGCCAACAGGAGCTTCTCCCCTGTCACTTCTGCTGCCCTGAAAAAGTGGTGCTCTGGGCTGGCTTTCCTGAGCTACCCCTGTCCCAGTCATCCCTACAGGTGTCACAGGGTTTCTTGGCATCCCTGCCTTCATTTCCCTGTTGTTGGTTATTAATGCAACTGCCAAATGTGACATGGGGTGCCCTCCTTCTAGGACGAACAGCATGGGTAGCACACGTCCAACCTTTTAAAAATCAAGTGCAAAACTTTTTTTTAAATTTTCTTTAAATATACCAAAGCTCGTCTGTTCAATCTGAAACTAACATTGCTAAAGGCTTTCTATATAGACTAGGAATCATACCATCACCTTATTCGTGGTTCCAGCACTGAGATTGGGTGCCTGTCACTTTGGCATCTTAAGTATCAGGTCTATAAGGTAGGTGTGGGATGTTAGCAATTGCCAGTAAGACAACCTGTCATTTTAATTAAATAAATATATTCATTTTGTATTAAGGTTTGTTTAGCCAACAGACTTCCTATAGTTGACTGTCCAAGGAACACTTACTTTTTTAACCCTTAAATATTGCTTTGAATTCAACTGGAGTGTGCATGTAGGCAGCTTAATTGAAAGCAGTTTGAAAATAATATTATTTCCTCTGTTCAGGTTCAATCTCCTGCTGGCATAATTGCAGTGAAAGCTGCTCTCTGCAATAGAGTTGAGTAGTTGCTCTCAGACATAACTGGAAATGTGGTATCTAGTAATGATCTGTGCTGGTGCATTATCACAGCATTATAGTGAAAATAGCTCCTGTCACCACCGTAGGAAGCATATCTATGACTTCCTCTAAAATGTCTGAGATAAACATGGCTATGACAAATCCAGCTCTAATGGCACATTTCAGAGCATGGAAGGTCTTGTGATACCAGCTTATCTTAGTGGGGAAAAGATTCCTTTTCCAAGTGATTTATTAAGTTGAAACTAATATACTCTTACACAGCTTGAGTTTCAGCTTTGTTTCATTTGTCTGATAGACAGGGACAAATGCCAACTCCTTGTTCCTGTGAAGTTTAGTTGACCATATTCTGATAATCATTCCCATAGAAGCCAGGCTTCTGTGCCCAAATACCAGAAATTTGGGCTTAATATATTGTTCTTGTCATAACCCTTGATTTACTGTAAGGACTGTTAAGCACATGAACATCTGCCTGATGCCCTGTGCAGGAAGACTGAAGCAAAACCATTGTCTTCATTGCCTGACCTACTTGTGTTTCTCAGAAGTGAAGGGATGGAAGGGAGAAAAGCTAGAAGTAGTTGTAAAAGGGAAGGGCAATAGTACACTGCCTTTTTTTGGTAGGAGCAGCAGCAGCATTCAAAAATCAAGTGCAAATGCAGTGTGGACAGGTGTGCCTTAAAACACCCTTATTTTTCACTGAAAGTGTTCAGTCTTATGGGGGTTCTGTGTTTAGTCAACTAATTGACTGCTTTGATTGAGAGCAGTAATTTGCATCTTCTTCTAAGAAGAAAAGGGCTTCATTTAAACTAGAATTTTATCCGTGTCGAAAAGCTTGTTAGCAAACTGAGTGGGTCTTGGTCTGCCCAACACCACCATGTTGCTTTGTTGACCTGGTCAGTCAGAGCTCCTGAACAAACAGGAACTTCTCTCCCTGCTATCCAAAATCCCAGTGATAAAGTCAATCCCTTTTCAGGTACCATGTCTTTATTTCAAAAGGGAGATTGGGAGATGTCAGTGTAGAAGCTATTGAAATGCTGCAGTCCAAGGTGCCTTTTTTTGGCTCTTGGAGTAAAAGATGTGGCAAGCTTCAGTGTTTCAAGAAAAAAATGAGGGGGACGAGGGAGGAACCTGTAAGACCACCAGCCTCAATCTTTTGAACCACGAGACGAATTGGGAAATTCTTTGTTCACTTAGAGGATGTTGGAGTTAAAAAATGAAAATTGCTTTTGCAGCAAAGTGCACCATAAGGACCTATTAGCACAATGGTTCGGTGTGTCCTATATAGTAAATGCTGCTTCAGTGGTTACTGGAGGATAGGATATGAAGGTGAGAGAAGTAGAGTCGCTCAAGCTGCTGTGTTTCATGGTTATCATTATATTAAAAGATAGAGGAACTCTGGTTTTACTTAGTTGGCAAAGACAGCAATTGATCAATAGGATGGTTTAATGCAGAGGTGTTTTGTTCAACGGCTCATGACTTCATGTGCAGCTGTAACATAGGAAGCTTTATTTTCCCTTGATAAGATGTATTTAGTAAAAACTGGATGACAGCCTGCTTTGATTCTTGCAGTACATGGGTGAGGGGGTTGGGGGGGAGTGAATTTTGAACAGGCTGAAGAGGAGAAGAGGCAGCAGGATTCTAGATGTGCACGTAAGATGCAGCATCTGTTATGGGTAGGGATTGCACTGCATAGTCTTCACAGGCTGGTTTGATTCACCCTGGTATTGAGAGTGAGCCCTCGGACCAGGAACAACATGATGATCCCAAATTAGGGCTGTTAACTTCTTTGAAGAGATCAGAATTGCCTTTCTGGCAACTGATATTTATTAATTTAGGATGGGAATTTTGCATGCAAATAGAAGCTTTGTTTATGTATTGTTTTGTGAATAATTTGTCATCTTGGGTTACACAAATTTGATTTCACTTGTGATTGTAAAGTAAAAACTATTAAAGAAATACCTATGAAAAGAAAAATCTTAATTGAAATACTTTTGATTCTGTTCAGGCTGGGAAGTAGAGCTGGGAAATAGGGCTAGAGTGTGAAGGTCTGGAACAACTTCCTGCTAAGGAGTGCTGGGAAGATAAATCCATCCAGGTATCCATGTGAACTAGAAAAACCTGAGACAGATTGTGTAGCCTAGTGATCTGCTACACCAGGGACTTGCCCCGAGGACTCAGAGGCCTTCAGTCTTATTTGAAGAGACTACTTGGAGTTGCTGGTGCAAGTTATTTTTTGGTGCAGAGTACCCAAGGCCCAGATGTTTCAGATGGCCTAACAAGCCTGTTCTCCTCCATCATCTTAACACATCCCTGAGCTAAGGTACAAGCACAGAAGGATTGAGCAGGCAGGGACAGGAACAGGAGCCAAATCTCAGAAGTGATGTGAAATTGATGGCCTGCAGGCCCTCTGAGAGATGTCACTTCAGGAGAAGTGCTTGGCTGGGCAGTCTCTATGCTGGAGAGGTTTGTACCCACCCACTTTTGTCTTCAGGCTGGCAGATGAAAAGGAGACTTGTGTGTACAGTGAGGTCGTGTACATCTGAGAAAACTGAGCAGCCATGGATTTCCCTGAGCAGCCCTGGCTTAGGGCAAAGCCTGATGCAGAAGAAGAAACTGAATCCTATTAAATGGGTTTGATATTATTAGTGGAGAGGGCATCAGAACATCCATGCAGAAGAGGAAGAGATCATGCCTGTACATGCTATTTTAATTGTTGCTCTTCCTGGCTTAACCTTACTAAAATAACTTTTGCAGTAGAGAATATCTATTAACACATGTATAAACAAAGACAGGAATTGTAAAATATAAAGCAAATATGTATGTTTATATATCTGAAAAAATGCTCCACAGCTTATTTTCACTCTGCCTATGTAAGGAGGTGGAGTGTGATTATGTGCTGCCTCTTGCAGATTTTCTTTGGATGAAGACAAGCACTATCTGCACAGGAATAGTTGTTTTTTTTTTCCATTTTCCAGGTTGCAAAGACTGCAACCCAGTATATGTTAAAAATAACAAAAATCTGTGCAGGGTGAAATGATGGTACAGTGATGTCTGGAACTTGCCGAAATTGGTAAATTGACAGCAGAAGAGACTCATTCCCTTTTGGTTTCCTTCGTCTTGTGTTTTAGTGGGCTGCACGGTGGACATCTACTTCATCCAGCTAATGAGTCATTGCCTGTTTGGCAGGGCCCCTGGTTGTGCTTGGTTGGCCGTGTGGGCATCAAAAGTAAAGCTTGGCAATAAAAGCTCCAGCTTTTGCTATGGTGAACTTGGTGTGTGAAGGATGTAAAAGGTATCTGCTCAGATGTTTCTTTCCTTTTATTTTTATAAGACTGAATAGAACACAACAGAAGAATTCTTGACTGGGATGGGAGTTACTAAAAGCAGCTGATCTTGGTGCTGAGTTTTTGCAGATTTATCCAGGATAAATAATTGCCTCTTGTTTTCAAGATTTTACATTTGTCTGCAGATACAGAAGAGAGGGGAGTTAGATCATTTAAACAGACATTTTATTTTAGTCTATATGCAGAGAGCCTTCTGTTAATCAGACAACTTTTTCTAATCTTATTTTGACATTTGCATTGGAACTAATGTGATTGGCGGCAAAATCCAATAAATGAGAATTTCAGAGGTATTTCTGTGCTGCTAAATGAACCTTTGCCTGCAGTTTGACTTGGCAGCTCTTGTAGAGTTCTGCATCAACTGGATTTTATTGTGTGGGGAGATGGATAATCAAAAAGGGAATCACACGTGCCTGCAAATTAAACACTTTGTTTGGAGTGCTGGCTTGCTGTTGAACAGCAGTGTCACGTCAGGGAGGGCAGGTGGGGGCACAGGAGCCCAGTGCGCCACTGTGCTAAATGCCTCGTCGTACAAAAGCACAATGGCAAACGTTCTACAATGGGGTTGTGACAAACCACAGCAGATCATGAGCAGCACTGTCTTGCTTTGCTTTATTTGCAGGGAAGTTTTTCTCATCCATGCCTTGTGATTAATGCTGCTGATAAACGCTGAGGGAGTAACTGCGAACAGCTAATGTGTGCTTTAATACCTCTTGGAATATAAACCTCTTATCAGAGGTGTCTCTGATGTTTAGCCCTTTGCAAGTCTTCCAGAATAAGTCATGATACTGCTACACAAATGCTTCAATTGATTTAATTGTGCCAGTATATGCTTTTTTTCCTTTACCCCCACCTGCCTGTTGCACTGAGAAGGCATTGCAATGTGTGGAGAAAAGAGGGATACAGAAGTGGATGTGACCCCTCTTGTGCTGGGCTAGGAGCTTCAAAATCAATGGGTCATGCTCTGCTCCTTGGGTGTAGAGCCAGTCCTACTGAAGCATGAAATGCTAATTTGTCTGAATATCGGTAATATGTTGGGAGAAGTTCTTCTCCTCTCACTCCCCTACCTTGATGGACCTATCGATCTTTTTGTAGTGATTCTGTAATTTATAGACCTTAGTCTGGTTGTTAAAGAAAATTATCTACCGAGAAAGGTGATTTTCAGTGTCTTTTTTTAATACCATGAGGGGGAGTGGAAGCAATGTAAAGCTACAGTGTTTCTCAATTGTGTGTGATAAGACATGGCATGAGCCCAGTAGCTACCAGGTTGGTTTTGATGTGTGAGAAGCGTCAGGCTCTTTGTGGGTGTGGGAGACTTTGAGGTAGGGGTGTATGTGAGAGAGAGAGACTGTGTCAGGCACTTGATTTCTGGTTTTGTTTTGGTGTTTAATTACTGATGGTCCTTAGATGTGTGTTCACTGGAGGATGCTGATTTGGGCTTCTCCCAGAGCTGAAAGTGGGATTCCCCTTGGTGGGAAGGGCACTTGCCATCCTGTGGCTCTGCACACACTGCCTGTTGTCAGGAGCTCCACTGGAAAACTGCTGCTATGAATCCATGGGATCTGTGGGCAGCTGGCATTAGAAATCCCACAGGAGGTTGCTCAGGAGCATTGATGTTGCAGGATTTCTGTGGGAAGTTTTGTGGCTTATTTCTGAAGGGTGCATCAGAATATTCTGTACTTCAGCTTTGTCCATGTTCCTCACCACAGCTGCTCTTATAGAAAGCATTGCACATTTTAAGTTAACTTCACGTTTTCAGATGTAATTTTCTGTTGCCTCTGCTTCTTAGTAAAATGTCTAATTATCACTAAAATTAGTGAAACAACAAAATTATTGCAATACCACAGGTCCATAAAAACCTTCAGGGCTTAAGTTGTTATAATAACTTAGGAATTATTTGGCCAAGTTGTAATTCCTGAAAGCAAACAGCATTTAAATTTTATTAAAGGACTCCAGTCCTTCTCTCTTCTGTCATATTTGGAACATTGTGTTCCAGTAAAATGCTGATACTTGTTGTTGCAGCTTCCCTGGGGATGGGACCAGAATGTATGCCTCACTCTTCAGGTGGTTTCAGCTGTTAGTGGTCAGTCTGTGACCAGACTTTATTTCTAGGAGGCAGTATTTCTTTCTCTGAAGATACAACCTTTGCAATTACCTTCCAGAATAACTCCATGCTTTTCTGTGACAGGTAGATCTGGACATGATAATGTCTTCTCCAGCAGACTTCTGGTCTGGGAGACTAAGGGAAGGACCTTTGTGTGCTGAAAGCTGGTACCACTGTCTTTTCTTTGGGACAGGCTGAGGAACTTGGCGCTCTTGAAGGAAATGAGGGTTCAGATACGGAGGTGCTTTAAGGCAATTAATTATAGAATCATAGAATGTTTTTGATTGGAAGAGACCTTAAAGATCATCTAGTTCTACTCCTCTGCCATAAGCAGAGACAACTCCCACTAGACCAGGTTGCTTAAAGCCCCATCCAGCCCGGCCTTGAACACTTACAGGGATGGAGTGTCCACAGTCTCTCTAGGCAACCTGTCCCAGTGTCTCACCACCCTCACTGTGCAGAGCTTCTTCCTTGCATGTAATCTAAATCTACCCTCTGTGAGTTTAAAGCCCTTACTCCTTGTCTTATTACTGTGTCCTTGTAAAAATCTCACTCTGGCTTTCTTGTAGACCCCAGTTGCCTCTTAAGTATTGTTACAGAGGTCGTGGCTCCCTCCTTTTTACACCTGTTGTTTCTACACACACATATGTCCTCCATTCTGCCATCAAATAGTTGAAAATAATAATTCTTAATCCTTCATCAAGCCCAGACTGGAGTCACCTCTGTAGTGTCACCATGAAGGCTAGACCTGGTTACCTTGGAGCTGGTTTTTCATGGTGGCTTTTCTTGTCACTTTGCCCTGTTGAGTACTCTGCACAATGGGTAGAGTTCTAGCAAAACAAAATAGCAAAATACATGCTATGAAACAGCACTACTGAAGGTAAACCATAAAAAACAAACTAACAAGCCCCACATCCCAGCACTATTCTAGACTATGTTTTAATCGCATATGAGGCAAGAGGACTGAACACCATTTTCCCTACTGCTTTTTTTCTTTAAATTTGCAAGAAAAACATAAATGGCAAGTAGCAAAATATAAACTGAAGCTATGTGTCAGTGTGTGTACCCAAACAAGCAAGAAAAACAGTGTCAAGGAAAGCCATAGGTTTGAAATCTGTATTTTCCAAATTGTAAATAATATATTTAGTCTGACCAGGTGTTTCATCTACAGTGGGCATGCTGGGCAGAACTGAACAGATTAGACATGTAAATGGCATGAGCTGCAAAGAGGATTTAATCTTTTCTGGGGGAGAGAAATAAATCCTTCATCAAATGTGTAAAATTTCTTTAATAACTAGACCTGGCAGGCAGGGAAAGGCACAGAGTTCCAGCAGCGATAATCTGTGCTTCAACTCACTACAACAACCAGCGAACCAAAAGATTTGCCTTTACCTAATTCCTTCAGGACCTGAACGTCGTTGCCTTCAGGCCAAGTAAGAGCACAGACAGAGGAAAAAGCTGAACCAAAAGAAAGGCTATATCATATGTCTATGATAATAACTTTTTTTCATGACTTAGGGGCTGACTTCTACAGAAAGTCCTAGACAGTCCAGTCCAGTGTCCCACTGCAGACAGGGCTCAGCCCTTGATCCTCGTGGATATTCCCTAAACAGTTGTTCAGACCAAATTGCCCTTCTCCTGCTGCATTAGCCCAAAATGCATGTAAGCAAATATTTACCTCTTGCATCCATCCTACCCATCAGCATCCAGTTAAACTGGTATTGTAGATCAGGGCGTTGACTTGCTCACTCTTGTGCGTGTGCTCATGTTTAATATGCAGGCATTTGCAGCAATTGGGCAAGGTGGGCAGAGCTGTCCTTTGAGATCCTCCTCTTGGGATGCTGCAGTTTAACATGGGGAAATAACTGCTCATGCTCATCCTGTTGTCCACTAGGACCTCCAGGTCCATTTCCCCAGAGCTGCTCTCCAACAGATAAGCCAATCTGCATGCAAGTTGTATTGAATTTCTATGTGCCTTTGGCTGCAGTTGCTGGTTTTACTTATTTCTCTTACCTGAGAGCCTCCCACATCCATAGTCCTGTCATTGGGACAAGGCTACTGGAATAAATAAGGTCAAGCATGCCTGATTTCCAAGGCTGACCATGTTACAACCTGGTGCAAGGCACAATCAGCCTTCCTCTCCACTGTCAAACTGAGAGACAGCACCAAGGTTGTAATAAAGAGCAGTGAATGGCAGTGAAGAGCTGTAGCAGAAGTAATGCTTTACTTTTGGGGACCTTTGGGAAGAGCAGTCAGTGAGGAAATTGCTGAGGTCTTGCATAAGGGGTAGGAGATAATAGGGGCTCTCAAACAGAGATTGAGCTGAGATGCAGTTGGGATGTTAATACCAGTAGCTTGACCTGGGAAGCAAGCAGGAGCATGGTTTGTTTTCAGTCCCTGCAAGATGCTGTGAGAAGTCTGTTTGCTTCAGGAAGGGTAGAGTGGACCTCAGTTTTAAAGGAATTTAGAGCTCTGTTGACTTGTAAGATAAAATGGTGATTTGAGTTTATTTCCTTCCTGCCATGGCTAAGGAACGGTGAGCCAGGGCAGGGGGAGTGTGAACCACCTTAACCCAACTGTAGTCTTTACCCAGAGCTTCAAGGCAAACCAGGCTTTTGCTGTGTCTAAGAAAAATACCCTTCTTCAAATGCAGTGGGGGTCAAATCCTGCTCAGTAGGAGGTTTTAGCCTCCACCAAAAATAATGGCTTGGGATAGCTCAAGGGGGAAATGCAAGGTTGCTGGACAGAGTTTGATCCAGACTTGAAATTTAATTGTGGGAGCAGGAAAATTGGGGTGGGGAGAAATTACAGATACTTCGAAAAAGCTTGATGTTGTACTCTCCTTGATGTATGCCTTGCTGTGGAGTTGGGAGAACTTTCCTTCTTGTGATACCACTGTGGTTTGTTTGGTGTTTATTAATTTCATTATTATTTTTTACATGGCACATAAGTGGCTCAAAATCCTGGGTTCCTGAATCAATAGTATCATTGCACTCCTAAAACTATGAGTGGCTTGATTTTTAAAAAAGTGAGATGTTCAAAAGGCAGTCAGGCCTGTATTTCTTGGAGCTGCACACCAGGGGCTTGGAGCAGCCCATGGTCACACTTAATTAGACAGCCTGGGGCTGAGATAGCTAAATGCTGCCACTGCCCAACATAAGCACGGTGGATATAAACCTCAGGAGAAGTCTCCTCTGCTTTTATCTACCCTGCTAACAGTCCAGGGGTGAGGGTGCTGTAAATGTCATAGGGCTGTGCTTCTCTTCAGATGGCTTGCAAGATCCCAAGTGAACTTTTCTTCTGCACCAGAGGTGTAATAACTTGGGACCTTGTTTGCCACCGAGTCATTTTACATGGTAGATTAATCTGATTTTGTGCACTGGAATCTCTGGATCTGTATTGTGGAGTGTAACCTTTGCTTTTGTCACTTGTGGAGGCTTGTGTTTTAGGTCATTTATCTTGGTAATGAGTTCTGTTTCACACCTCTTCAGACAAGCACAAATGTGGAAACATACTGTTAGAGGAGGAGGATCATCTGGAGTCTGAAATCTCCAACAGATAAATAGGGGTTTTGCCTCTGGCAATACATGGAAGTCTTTAATTTTAATACCTAGTAAGCAGCTGATATCTTTGCCTATCACATCTTGTAGTTCTCCTGGTCTTTCACACGATACTAAATGTCCATCGCTAGTTCAAAGGCTGTGAAACGTGGGAAGGGTAGATGATCTGTTCATGAGAATAGCTCCTCTGTTGTGTGAGTGGTGTCTGAGATGAGAACTCGAGAGAGATGGAGTCTTTCTTCCTCCAGTTACAGTCTTAGTTGTGCAGTTTAGAGCAATGTGAGCACTGTCTTTTTAATGCTTAGAGCATTTTAGAAACCCAAGTCTGGAAAAGGAGAACTCTTCTATGTAAAATATTTTAGCCTGTACCCGGAAGGTTCTGCTAATCAAAAGGCTTTGACTTCCTGGTGGAAGGAGACAGGTTGCTGCTTATCATCTTCAGAGGACAGCTGCTGTTCCTGGTTTTCAGAGAAATTTTGCTGTGTGAGAGAGTGGCAGGAAGGGCTGGAACAAAGCCCTTGTTTACTTGTAGTATGTGCTCTCCTTTCTCACAAGCTTCACCAAAAGCTTCTGTTATCTCACAAGCTTCACCAAAAGCTCATGAGTGGACAGAAGCTGCTCGGGTGAGGCTTTACAGAGAGCTTGTCAGGGCTGCCAGCCCCTTTCCCAGGGAAAAGTGGACAGGACTCATCCCTGGGAGGGTGCTTAGCTCTGGGGTCCATGTGGCTGTGTGAAATGCTTCTTTCTGCCAGCACCAACCTCTGAGATGGCTTTGTAGGAAACATGGAGTATCATTCCACTTTTGAACGCTGTTGTGCTCTCTGAAGCATTCATCTATTCAATTTTATGGCAGGAGACTTTTGTTGCATTGTCTCTGTTGTGCTGTACTGCAGGTTTTGATCCTAATGCCTGATGTGTCAGATTTTTGTTCAAGGGGCTAATCCCTTCCTATCAAGGTTTTGCTTACAGTCCATTACTCCCATCGTGAGACTTTAAGGAAGAACTTGACTTGTGTGTATTTGAATGTGGTGTACCTGCCACAAGAGGCCATAATCTGATACTGGGTGTAGAGCTGGTTCTGCTGTAACAGCTCCCTTTCTCCACTGGCATGAGCAAAGATGTGCACAGCTGGGAATTTGTATAAGGGGGGGGGAGGGCTGCTCTTGCATCTTGGGCACCAAGTGCCTTGTCCTCAGCATGTTTAAATACTCCAGTTCATAGTGGATGGAGAGAACATTGCTAGTTGTGCTATGTGGCTGAGGATTGGCCGTGGCACTTGTTCAGTGTTCAGCTGGTCTCATCCTTCAGGCTGGAGGGATACATATTGTGGCCCTCCAAAAATATGGTATTTTGAGAAAGCTGCAAAGCCTTTCTGGGCCTTCGTTACCCAAAGGGGGACAGACAGCTCTGTGCTGTGCTGGTGGCGATAGCAAAGCAGCACTTAGAGCATTGAGCTGATGAGCTGCTGAGGAAATGGAGGCTCCCGAGTGTGGGGGTGGGTGATCCTGCACAGAAATTGCTCTGTGAACTGGCTGGTGTGGCAGCTGCTAGAAATACTAGAGACGCAGGCAGTTCAGACATCCATTTGTTTTGGATGTTTCAACACCATGAACACACTAGGATACCAAACAAAACTGGGCCTTTTAATGAGAAAAGATGTTCTTGATACATCATTTTCTTTTATTGACCCTTCTCTGCTTTTAGTACATGGGTTCTGTTTCTGCCAGTGTACTGGTTATGGTTTGCAATGAGTGTCTTCACTGTGCAAAGGACAGCAGGGTCCTGGAGACCCTTGAGTGGCATAGGAAGCGTCACTCTTCTCCGTGTAAGTAATTTGGCCAGGCTAGTTTTTCTTATGCTTTTTTTGTGGTGGTCTTCTAGGCAGAACATGTAGGAGGGGGAAAAAAAAGTAAAATACACTTTAAAAGCACAGAACAATGAATATAAAAGTCAAAACACTGACACACTTCATACCTCAAACTGAGTAGTTCCATGCTGGGGCTGTTGGTTTTGTTTTTGTTTTGGTTGTGTTTTGTTTTGTTTGGTCTTGTTTTTTAAAAAGCAAACTAGCACATTGTTAGTGTAGGGATACTATATATTCTGAAAGTTTTTCAGGGTTTAAGCGGAGCTATTAGCTGCTTCCTTTTAAATAAGCCATTTTGGAGTGATAATCTCTCCCTATCAGATAATTATTTTGAGCAATTGGTATCTCTGAGATTAGCTTTAACCTTTTCTGTGTAGGAGAAAACACACCCAGGGGAAACCCTGCAGTCCTCATCTCTGAGCTAGGAGTCCTTTGCCTTTAGCAAGAGAAACACCTCGAACTGTCAGTAGTATGTTGGTTGTGGCTTCTCCTGTGAGAGCATCATGGAATAAATGAGATCGTGGTTTCATGAAAAATCCATGCCCCGTGCCACACAGTGATGTCCCCAGCTGTCTCCAGTGCTGTCACCTGCAGGCTTGGGCTCGAGCTGTTGATCAGAGGGTACTGAGCCAGGAAAACCTGGGGGAGCAGGTGAGGGAAAACACAGCGAGGAGGAGCAGGATGCTACTGGTGCTGCTAAAAGGTTGATTGAAAAGAAAAAAAACGCCAAACGCTTATAGGGCTTTTGTTTCCTTAGTGCCAGTGATCTCCGCAGGCAGATCCAGTGCCTCTGTCTGCATTTCACCCGAATCTGTACAATGTTGATCTAGGTGGTTAATGAATGGATTGGTGTGAAATCAGGCTTCCAGGCTCCCAGACAGTGGCTAAGTAAATACAATAAGCAGCCGCTCTTGTAGCCTAGAGGGGCTGCTATGAATTTTTTATCACTGATTTTTATGACGTGCGATTCCAATAGCATTTGGATTTCTAGAAAGAAAAAAAACCCTACCACCTCTCACTTTCCAAAGAAATCTGCATTTCAAAGTTTTACACGTTGCAACAACTACTGCTTGATTGTTGGTGGGTAAGCCCCTTGTGTGATTATGCAAGTGGAGGAGACACTTGAAAAAATCATCCTCATATTTATTCTGACAGGCAGACAGAGATACCATGAGGCGATCAGAGGGTGTCAGGCACTCTCTGAGGAGCTGCCTGCGAGCCTGGGGACAGGCGTAACCTGCTGAAGCCCACATTAGTCTTTTAACTCTTTCTGTCACCTGATGGTTGGATTTTAGTAGTGGTGATTTTGCCATCATTTAGCGATGCTCAAAATGCTTTCTGGGGTAGCAGGTGCACCAATACCGTGCAGTTGCCCCATTAATAAGGTTTCAAAAACGAACTGTCTTGCTTGTAGTCTCTCGTAAAGACAAAAGAACCATCAGAAGACCGTAAAATGAGAAGCGGCCCCTTAAAGATAGCTCTGCTACATGGGGAACTGACACCTTTCTAGGAGGAGAGCTGAAGAGAGCAGAGGCAGCCCCGTTCTCCAACTTGTGAGATTACTGTCACTACAGGGACACACAGTGCCGAGGGCTGTGCAAATACAGCCTTGAGAACTGATGTGCTCTGTAAACAAGAGCAAAAGGCAGAGCTAGGAAAGAGGTGTTCCAGCTCCCTAGAACAGGGCAGTGGGGGACAAGATCTCCTGCTGGCACACATAGGAAGGGGTTCAGGGGGCTGCCCTGCTAGTGACCATGAGCTTGCAAGCTTCCTGCTTGAAACCCTCTCACGGTGATGTTGGTGAGGCTTAGCAGCCTCCACATATGTTCAGGCTGCTGTAGTCCCAGTGCATTCCTCAGCATGTGGCAAGAGTGGATGTAAAATGCTGAAAATTCCTTTTGTATCGACATAAACAGCAGACCAAAGAATAAAGAATGTAGCTCAGGAACACCTGTACACAACTGTACAAGCAATACCTCCTTACTCTCTGCTGCTTGGTGCTGGTGAGCAAGGGCTGCAGGACAGCTGTGGGACCATGGGACCAGGGCTACTCCTGAGTGTTGGAGATCCCTGTCTGCTGCTGCACACACAAACTGGAGAGATGTTGGCCTGCTATTAAAAATAGGTAATGGGCCGTGACGTCCACCAAGTGAGGTCTTGTGATAGTCACAACAAATGTGGTGTTTCAGGTAGATGCACATAATTCTGTCAGAGGGATTAAAAGGAAATGCTGCAAAATCGCATAGATGGCTTTCAAGAAGTCGTAAAAAGTTAATTGAAATGTTGTTTTGTGTTTGTTTGTTTGGTTTTTTATTAGTTGTGGTCACATAATTGTTGCCACAGAACACTGATCATGTGGATTAAAACGTGGTCAAGATTTTTAGGGGGACAAGGGGAAGGATTCAGTGGGTCCTGCTAGGAAGATCTCAGGGGAAGTGTTTGGTTTTTTTCCCCTATCCTGCAGCTTTGCTTCTGCCCAAAAGGAGGATGCTCTTGCTTATACCTTAGAGTAAGGCCAGTAAGAGGGAGAGGCATGAACTGTGTTGGTGGACTTGGGAATAGGGTGGGCACAGCTGCTAGGGTGCTTGGGGTAACAAAGGGAAAAATCCATTTTAAATAGTGTTCCTTTGATTCTTGCCCGGCCGGTGCTATTGTGCTTGTGCTGTGTTGCTGGCCAAGTACACAGTCTCCCCTGGCAGCTGCCACAGAAGGCGGCAGTGTCCAGTTCGCCCAGCAGTCTGACTATGAAAAATTAGAGTTATCTGAGGGAAACCTCAGATGCATGTGGGCTTCCTCATCTGAGTGCTTCAGCTCCAGCCCTTCCGGCTGAGCTGCAGGCCCTGGCTTTCAGACTTCACAGCCAATTTGGTTCCTTGAAAATTGAGTGTGTGTCACATTCACAGCACGCATTGCAACACAGTGAGCATGAGACTTCCATTGCAGAAGTGTCTTTCTGACAAGGTGTGCTTGCTGCAGGGATCTGTGCTAAAAATTAAATAAACACTCGCTGCTTCTTGAGGAGCAGGAATCTGAAAGCTTGTGGCTGGTTTTTTTCGTTGCAGATCCAAGACCTGCAAATGGCTCACGGTGGTTGGGAGCAACTGCAATGCCTGTCTAGTGTTCACATGCCTGCCGGCCTTGCACGTCATGGGTGGAGGTTGGGAATAGGATAAGAAAAATGCCCAGAACTCAAAGCATTGTTTATTACCTGGTTTAAAAATAACAGGAGTGCCAAGAGTTGTGAGCTCCTTGTGTAGGAAGAGATGATCTCCATCCCAAACAGTTGGAGGGCTAGTCGGAAGACAAGCCAATAAAACAGAGGCACAGAGTCCCAGCCATTTGCTCAAGTGAGGCAGGTTGCTGCCATGGGTTCCAGCATATGCACGCGTCCATGGGCTGAGGTGTTTTAGACAAGCAGAATGGTCTGCAGGGGACTCACAGACCAGCATGCCGCTGGCACCTGTATCTCGAGCAGCGGTACAGCTGCAAAGAGAGACCAAATCCCAGTGCCTTAACAGGGCAAGCAAATACTGAGTGTGGTTGGTGGAGGTGAGCAACCTCTGTCTAAGCCTCTCTGTGAAAGCCAGAATATGCACCAGGGTAGAAGTGTTGTTTCTGCAAAGGAAAAGTTTCTGTTGAGGCTGGGTGCTCTCTCCATTTGAGCAGGCTGTAATGATCTCTGCTGACATGCTCCTGTGTTCATCCCCATGAAGGTGACGCCATGGGAAAGCTCAGTCTGATCAAGGGAACGTCTACCTCTGCAGAGACATGTATTTATTTGGTGTTTTATGGTGACTGTGCATGGTCATTTCCTCCAGTCTGTGAATTCAGGTGTGGTTTTTTAGAGCTTGCTTCTTGGGGAGGGGTGGGGGGGATTTTTAGCTTTAAAGATGTGGATGGGGAAAGTTTCAAAGACTTCCAAAATGTTACAGCGTTAGCTCCCGTGGAGTCAGAGAGTGTATTTCTTCATTTAATCCTCATCTGATGCTGCTTTGCCTGTTGTACAGATGCAGGAAACGCTGAAGAGATTTGCATCGGATTTGTTTTGCTCTGCCATGTGGCTGGTAGAATCAGATTTTAGTCGTTTTATCAACCTGTCAGCGTGCATCGTTTTCTCTTGGGGGAAATAAATGATCTGCCTGCCTTCCCTGCTTATTTCACGTTTGACTTGATGCTCCCACTGAGGCAAAGATACCCTGAACTCTTTTAATCGTGTTTCTTTCGAGATGGCGATAAAAAAAATCTGTTCTCTGAAGACATTTCCTCAGCCTGCAGGCTAATTGGGGCCACCGGTGATTTGAAGTAAACGTCCTTGTAAATGAGCCCCTGACCAAGTTTTGCATTTCCATCTCGCTGGTCTGTTCTTACATTTAAGGGATTTTGATCATCCAGACCAAGTCTGAGGCATCGGATAGCTGTGCTTAAAGCAACTTTTTCTGTCTCTCTAAAGCTAACTCCTAATTGTAAGCAGGTAAGGAGGAGTAATACTAGTTAGTAATTTGTCTCTTGCTCTTTAATGTGCTTGTAGCCCTATGGGGACACACACTGACTCCAGTGCTTCCGAGGAGGCAAATAGCTAGATGAACAAGGCAGCTGGAGCTAGAGGGCTCAAGCAGGCCTTAGGCCCTCTGTTCAGGTACTCATCCAGGCTTCCCTCTGGTTTCGTACCATAGAATCTCCTGCACCAGCAGCCCTGCAGCAGTTCTGCTGGAAACTATATTGAAATCTACAGCTGAACACTGGGCAGAACTGTACTGTTTTGTCAAATTAATCCTTGAATATTCCCTGCATCTGTGAAGTACCTGGGCGATGCTTGGGATTTACCATTGTAATTTCGTCAAATTTGCAAATTATTAACTGCTTTGAGACTGAAAAGGAAGTTGTGGCCTTGTCAGACAACTTACTTTGTGATTTGGGCTTGTTCCAACATCAGTCAGTAAGGAGAAACATAGCATGGAACATCTTACTTGAGTTGAGCACGTGCAAATGTGGGATCAAACTGTCCCCACATGAAGTGGCATCATGTCACCTGTTGTGCTTATAGGGCTACTGGAAGGTTTTGTCAGATGATGTCTGTTGTGCAACTCTTCAAAAGCAGAATGCAGTGCAGGAAAAGTATTCTCACAAAAAATCTTGGGAACTTCAGTGAATAAATGGTATAATTAAGACTGAAGAGGACTTCAGTGCTGTGAAACACTTGTTAAGTGCTTAGTTGAGTAGGAATAGACTGAAATAAAGAAAACCTCCTGTTTGTTTTTGTTGTTTGCTTGTTTTTTTCTCCTTTCTCATCCACAGACACTGGCAAAATCAATGGGTTAATTTTTGCAGAAATTCAGGTGCCAGTGCACAGTCACACTCAAACTACTTCAAATGAGAAGTTGACTCATTTAATAGGGGCTTTTGTAACCAGAGCAATTGGCAGCTATCTGCTTCATTGCAGTGGTTTTATTAGTATAAATTAGACGTTTAGTTCTTTCAGTTTCTTCCACTATTGCATTATGAGCTTATGCACAGCCTTCTACACATTCTTGTGTTTTTCCTGAAAGGCAAATGCCATGTCACACCACTGCTGCTGGGCACCGAGCGGAGCTGCTGGGTTTCTGCAGTCAGCTCTACGAGATGCAGGCCATTGTTAATTGAGAAGACCCTGTTTCTGTTACAGTTTTCCTGCACATTTCCAAATCATGTTGCTGTTGAGGTGGTTGTTTTTTGTTTGCTTATTTCTTTATTTCTTGATGCTTGGAGCACTTCCTTACTTCTCAATGATTGTAACTGTTTCTGCTTTCCACTGTGAAGCCTCAGCTTGTTGTGCAGCAGTAGCTGAGTCATGATAATGCTGGAACAGTCGCCAGGAAAGTTGAGTGATGGTCAAAAGTTGTGTAGAAAACGTTCTGGATGCTGGTTATTTCATGCTGCTGTTGTCAGCACTGGCTGATCCTGTTGTTTTGCTGTGGATTTTGAGATGACCCTGTTCTAGCTAAGCTCTAATGGGATGGTGCTAGAGAGCCTGGAAGACTGCAAATGTGAACTTAAACAGCTCATACGAGCTAATGTGTATTGAAGGAAGAACAGCCAACCGGTAGTAATTATCTTAAAAGTGCAATTAAGTTGTTTTGGTTCACTGTTGTGGGCCAGTGCTTTTTCAGATGTCAGAGCAGGAGCTGGGCAGCCACAACCTCAGGTTGTGTCACTGTGATAATTTTTCCTTCCTCTGTGCTGTCAGCTTCTATTTCAGGCTGTGTCATTTTCAAGTAGGCAGGATGCCTTCTGAAAAGCCATGTCCACGTGCCTCGTTAGCCTCCTTTACAGCTTAGGATTTTTTGATTGCATCTTCTTAATACACCATGTAGCACAAGACATCACCGGGTCACTTGGCCATCTTCCTGTGATGCTTTCCTGGGTGGTCCACTACCTTAGAGAGCTTTGAGCTTCATCCACATTGCAGAATAGTGGGTTTAGCTCTTTATCCTTTTGGTTCCATGTCACAGTTGATATTTTAGGAGGCACAACTTAGCATTTCATGTTCTTCTGTTGGCTGATGAAATCTTCCACAGAGTGAGCAAAGGAGGAACATGGCTGGCACTGATGTAGCATCCTGAGGACACTGCAGGTGCCCTGACGAATGCTGCTATAGGGAACATGCTTGTGGTTGCTTCACCCCTTGTAGTTACTGTTTCTGCTTCTTTTAAAACAAATACAGGCTATGCCTCCATTGGAGAATGTGCACCAATTACAGCTAATGGTGGGCAATTAGTTTGGATCCATCAGCAGCTCTGCTGTCACAAATTGTAGCTTAAATTTTTCTTCCCTCAGCAGCTGTAATTGGGTCAAATGTCACAGCACAGAGGGGACTGCAAAGCCCCTGTACTGATCTCCATCAGGCTGATGTGTGCAGCTGATGGCTGTCCAGATTGGGCTGGGGCTGCGGTGTGCACTGACCAGACGTACCCACTGAGAGTTGGTTTTATGGCATGCTAAGAGCAGGAGGGAGAGGGTGGAACACTTGCCTGGTCCAGTGCTTATTATTTGCTGTTTCCCCTTTGTGAGATGGCACCGACAAAGAGGAGGGGGTGCCTGCCTTGTTTGCTACTAAATAGAGTCCATCCCTGTTCTGTACAGCTAATGCTTTTATATAAGTTAAGTAGGAGAGTAGTACAAATTGTTTCCATTTTTCCTGATGGGGAACTGTGAGACAGAGCAGTGTTTGACCTGCCCACGTCACATTGCTGACATTTGGCACAGCTGAGTATTTTGGGTACAGATTTCTTGAATGTCAGGCCAGTGCCCTATAAATACAGGTTGCCTTTTGTTATTTGCTGGGCACAACTGTATGGGAGAAGCAATAAAGCAGCTCTGTAGGCAGGGTGCTAAGGAATGCTTGCTCAATTTACATATGAAAACATTTATCCTAATACTCAGAGCTTGCATAGCTACCAATGAGGGGTTTCCATGGGCCTGAAGTCTGGCAGAAATAGGGTCACACCACCCTCTTCAAATGAACTGCTGTAATTTTAATTAAGTCCACTGCCTCCTGGGAAGTTGCAAGCTCCCAAATTTCTTAATTACCTACTGTGCAGCTGAAGCCTAATTGTAATTTAAGGCTTGGAGATTTTTTCTTTCCTTTTGAATCGTAAACAGCAGCGGAGAAGGAGCGTGTGCTGCAGTAGTTGGACTGGCAGTGATAGATGAACTGATGCAGGGAGACAGAAATAACATGGCAGATTGGCCGGGGTTTTTAGCTGTCTAGGAAGGCAGCAGAAGAGTGCTGCCCGCACACCATCTGGATGAGACAGTGAGAGGTGGCGAGCTTCACATGAGCACAGGAAGAGGAGGGTGCTTTCTGCTGTTGGAGATCAGAACTGACACTCTGATGCGTTCAGGGTGCCATCTACCCTGTCTAAATATTTATTCCTTGTGCTGTGCTCAGTCTAATGTAATCAGACTACAGTGTGGAGGGCTGCCATATCCTTTTAGCTCTAAATTTGTCTTGCGGTAACAGGCTCTGCTGCCCTCAAGCCCTGCGTGCATATTGTGAGCGAGGAGAAAAGTTGGAGCACCAGCTTGTGCTGTAGCACCTCGTGAGCTGCCTCTGTCCTGCCATCGATTGGATCCGACAGTGCTTGCTCACTGGGTTCCTCAGGCTTTGGCACGCAGAGCCAGTGAGACAGGAACCGAGTTACGTGTGAGCTTGATTCCCTTTGTATTAGTAGGAAGAGAAATGAGCTGGTATTTCTGTTTAAAATATAGAAATATCAATTGAATTCCACTGATAGTAATTTGTTTCAATAATCCTACTGAAAATGGCCTGATGACGCACTCTGTGTGTTTTCCACCTGTTCCTACTAGTTGAAGAACATTGTGCTAGGACAAAGCCACTGTGAGTGATCTCTGCTGAGCAGAAACACACTCAATTTGAGTTAAATTATCCATGGCACATGCACTTCTCCACCCATGCAAAGACTTCCCTGAGAAGGTAGGCTTGGCTTAGGAGAATTTAGAGGTTTTTTTCTGAAAATCTCTAGGGTCCCCTGGGTGGTATACAGCGTTGCATTTATTGAACCTAACACACCCACTGGTGCCTATTATCATCACTCCAGCAGCACCCGTCATCTGGGTCTGTGAATCTCTCTAGTAGACTTGTACAGAATTTGTTGCATCAACACATGTTGAATAAAGGGGGTCAACAGTGTTTTATGTGGAAGAAGAGTCTTTGTTCTGCTCAGCTCAAGTGTTGTTGTGATAGTTAGGTTTGGTCCTTCACTCTTTGTTAGGATCGTTAAACTGAACCTCTCTCCCTGTTGTGTCTGTAGTCCAAACTAAAACTGGTTTAAATGAAAAATACGTTCTCCATGCTCTTTAAGCTTCCTGTTATGCAAGAGGAACATTCTTGTTCTGTGTCATTACTGCAGCATGTGGAAGAGAGAAGTTGAAATACAATTGAGTGGTTTGACCTCATGCAACAAGTGCAGTGTTAAAACAAGCCCTTTCCCTGCTTCCCACAGCTGCTGGGGGTAGTTCAGAGATTTGGATCATCCTTGGTCAAATGTTATTTTTGGTTGTAAAAGGCTAAAACAAGCTTTTGCTGCCTATTAGACACTTTAGGGTTGCCCAGATCCTTACCAAGTGCTAGTAAATGTATCACTGGATCTATAGGAGGCTTAGTGGCAGGAGAAGACCAGGTAAGATGTGGAGTATCTACAGTGTTCCCTTGTGTTGATACCTGCACCTGGGTATCACCTGAACTTTCAAGCCTCATTGTCACTGTTTCCACATGGAACTGCCTGATTGCACCCACATAGCCTGGGGTGGACAAAGGAGCTCTTGGAGCTTTCTGCCTGAGGTCTCTATGGAGGAGGGGTCATACAGAGCTTTCCCTTTCCTTTGATTTCCTATGTCAGCTGTAAATGCCATGGACAGAGGGATGTCTGCATTCAGGATGTTCCTACAAAATGTTTTCCTGCTGCTAACCAGGATCCATCCCAGCTCTGCCCTCCTATGTGGCAGGACTCCTGTGTCTTCCATTTCCTCTCAAGTAGGACTGGACTCTACTGTGAAAGCTCAGAAATTATATTTAAACTGGGAAAGTATTCTGATTTTAAGTAAAATTGACTTCAGTTTGGCTTTATAACTCATCTTTATGATCTGTCACTGGTGATTGATTTAATACATTTAAAGAAACAGTGATGGAGAAGACATATTCTCAAGTTTTAGAAGGAAATTACGAGAGTAATTCCTGAAAAAAAATTGTATATGTGCATATATAAATAAATTTTCATGGTGATGTATAATTTATATATGACTATGTACGTTCTCTCTGGGATTTATAGCATTTAGTTATTAACTGTGTTAAACATCCTTTAAGCTGTGTTTACAACTTAATGCTGATAAGTAAATATGCTTGCAGTTTAAAGGCATCACCAACTGAATGAGTGCTGAGAGTAGAGGGAGTGTTGGCACTGAACTTGGTGTGTATCTTCTCAAGATGTTTGCATTCATGAGTTGTGATAGATGAGGGGCTCTGAGTCAAGACTGTCCCTCTTTAGCACTGAGATCTTACGGACAACCACTCCTAGGAAAGGTTTTCAAGGTTACATGGGAATAACCTCTTGAAACCATCAGTGTAGAAGGTCAGTGCCCACTGTCAGGTAGGGGCAGGTCCCTGGAGGGGCTCAGTGCCCACTGTCAGGTAAGGTTGAGTCCCTGGAGGGGCTCAGACCCAGAGGCTCATTTGCTGCAGCACATCAGAGTGGCAGGTTTGGCAAGCTGTGAGGGTATCTTACTCCTTTCTCCTTTAACGAGAATGAGAGATAGTGGAAGCAATAGTAATAATTAAAAGAAATACCATTGTTCCCTGTGTATATTTGCTGCTGTGTATAATTAGCATTATTTTAAAGATGTGTGGAAGAACACCTGCTCCTCTGGGGCCTTGGTAAGCCGCTGAAGGACTTTGTGCAATGCCACCTCCTTTATTTTTATGACGGAGCTAAATGGAAGATGGGTGATGAAGAAAAGGAGATCTGGCTAGGTTATATAGCACCAATCCATACAAAGTGGGTTATCTTTGCATTGTGGTGGGAAAGGACGGTCTATGTTCTTCTCCCCACAGCATCTGTCCTGCATGATCTTTAAGCCACTCCAGCTCCTGTGACCATGGTGGCAAGGCAGGTTCTGGAGTTGTACGAGTGCCGTGTTCCCAAGTGAGTCAGCTCTAGGGTGCAGCTCTCTGGGTGCTGCATCCTGCCTTGCCATTGGCTCCGGGACTGCAGGGTGAGGCACCCCAGCTCTTCCAGTCGGCATAGGGAACTTGCTGGATGCTCTGCTTTAGCAGATAAGCTAAACAGGATTAAAGAGCGAGAATGGGGCTGCAGGAGAAGCAAGAGAGATTGTCGTGCTGCTGCTGTATGGTTATTAGTCTTGTGGTTTCAGCCTTCCAAAGTATAGGTGGACCATGTATACCGCTGATAGACAAGGTCTTATGCGCAGTCTTTATGCCTGCAAATGTATTTGATTTATTTATGAGGAATTAGTCTAATTGTGCCATTGTTTCAGTGTCCCCCCATTGCTGTCAGACCCCCCCAAAAAAACCAAAACTTGTGCTCTTAGGGTTTGTTACTGGAGCCTTTTGTGTAGCTCCCCAAAAAAAGATGTTGAGTTTAATTGTGGATATTTTGCAATTCTATTATCTTTGTATTATCTTTGCTTAGTTTAGCCCTCAGAGGTTCGTTGTAATTCTTCACACTGTATGAGTGGTATTAAAAAAAAAAAAAAAAAGTGTTATTTCTAGCTATGCTTGAGACTTTCTTGTTTATGAAATTGTAGCAGCTTGAGACAATTACCACAAATAATTGCCAAGAATGCTTGCTCTAAAATCTAAATTTCATTTTCTGGTTATTGTTGGCAGTGCTTTTTACGAACTGAGATTGGCTATTTAAGGCTGAATATTATGTTCTTATACTTGGTAACCAAGACCTGACACTGTGTGCTCCAGTAAGATTGTATTATCCTTAAGTGGCATTTTATTTAATCAAAGAAATGAGAGAAGCAAGGTTCTGGTCCTTCAGGTTATGGGAACAAAGTCATCCACAGGAGCTGGCATTAGCCAAGAATTGGAGGGGCAAGCTTCTGCTTGTTGCAGGGGTCAGACCTGTATGTCTGTTTCCTCTGCAGTGGTCAGAATTGGAAGGTAATGGAGGGTCCTGCCCCATGGGCTGGGTGCTCCAGCGCTGCCCTGCTGCTCAGAAGATCAGCAAACGGCCAAATAATGCTGCTCTGTGCTCCTTCCTGGCTTTCTGGCAGGAAATCAGTGTCTTTGTCAAAGAGTTCATGGCTTTAATCTCAATAGCATTTTGTTATCGTTTCCCCCTATGGCTGGTGTATGCTTTTATTTTTAGATAAAGGGTGCTAGTGGGGCCTTTTTTTCCTACCACTCCCTTCCTTCAGGAAAAGCTTTCATCTTGTCAAAACTGCCATTAAAAACAGGGTGGATTATTTCTCACAAAAGGGAATCTGTCATGAACTGTTACTGATGAGTGAAACCATTATTGGAAACATAGGATTTTAGGCAGGATGCTGCTGATTGTCAAGGAGATTTGGAAAAATATTGACTGCCAGAGATAGGTGGTTTTGCTTCATGCCAGGGAGTCTGGCTCCTAGAAAGGGTGATGTGCTGGTCCTGCCATTGCAAGAGCAGAGCTCATGCAATTGTCAGCTCATGGTCAGAAAAGCTCCTGACTGTTTGTGTGCTGTAACAATAAAAGTTTCTGTAACTTTAAACAACTATGAAGCAGAATAGTTGCTTTTTACATTTTAAATTTATTTCCAAGAGAGCACGTGACCTCTTTTTTTTTTTTTTAAATTGTGCAAAATTATTGTGTAAACTGCTGCTCTGTCATCCCAAAGCATCACGTCTGATATTCAGATGCTGAATATCTGCAGATTCCCCTAATTCCATCAGGAGTTTTAGTTAATCTTAAAATCGGTGTTACAATGTTTTACATTTCTAAGACCCAAACTTCAGGAACTGTGTGATTTATGAGAATTTCAGCTTTGATTAAAAGAAAAGAGAAAACCAAGAAAATATAAACATTAACTATACAAAATAGCCAAGGAAAACTCCAGCATTCATTGTTTTATATATGTATGTGTGTATGCACACAAGTCTGTATAACACAAATGACACTGAGGAAGTCTGTTCCATGATTTTTTGGATGTTGGGGCAGTCAAAAGTATAACAAGGCCACGTATGAAATGTGGTGCAACTATTCACTGGAAGAGGTTTCCTCACATGAGCAGATGCATTCTCTTCTTTGATTACAGGTATTTCAGAGAGTGCAATTCGAGGACAAATGTTCTTTTCCTCTCACAAAGATGCAGGTGAAGTCCTTAAAAACAGTTCCTTTGTGAAGACTTGAGTGAATTTACTGCAGGAAAAAACATGACTGTCAGAAATATGGCAGATCTCTAGACATGTGCTTTTGGCTACTGAAGTGATTGAGAAAATTTAAAGGGTGATCCTATTTGGCATGAAATGCTTGTGCCTTGGGCTGGCTGCCTCATGGGAATCCTACAGAGATGGACTCTAAACACACTTTTTCTTCTGTGTTGTTTACACTTTGTTTTTTTTCTGTTTGGAACTGGAGGATCAGTTAACAAGTAATTTATTAACTGAACAGTTTTCTCCATTTTTAAAAGCTAACTCTATGCTTATGCACATCTGAGTCCTGCCAGCTCTGAGGCATTTGTACATCTTTAAGCATGTGAGTAGCTCCCAGAAATCAAGGGCATTGCTCACATGCTTTTAGTGTTTACAGAACTGAGAAAATCTACTCTAAATGAGTATAAGGCTGCTGCGTCTGTGAAGAATCCTGTTAGGCTGAGCAGAAGCTTTCCATGAACTTTCTTGCACAATGAGGCTCTTAAAAGAAGGAAGAACAAGTCAGACTTACGTGCTCAAAAGCAGCATTTGATTTGAGGTAACTCCCATCTGTGGGCTCTCACCTTGGAGCTCTCCTGAGCATATAATGAACTAAACCTTCAGGCTCTTTAATGTGTATGATCCTAAAGACTATGAGTCAATAACTGTTTCTGGAAACAGTGGCTACCAGAAAGAGGAGATGGGGAAAAAAAGAAATGCCAGGAAGAAAGAGAACAAAGGCTAGCAGGAGTAAATATTTTTAGACAGATTGAAAAAAAGTGATTGATGGTTTTCTCTACTTATATATAAGCTCTTCATCAGTGGAATAATGCAACTGGTGTGGCATGGCCTTTATCTGGAGTGGGTTGGCAGGGAGCCACTGAATCTCAGTTTTGCTTTGACAGTGCAATGTCAAAGTACACGGTGGCTTCTTGCTGTAAGTCTCACTGCTGTTTATCGTGTGCTGCTGTGCACAAGTCTTCAGGTAGAAATCATCTTTCATAAGAGGTTTTTTATATACTGACCAATAATCCATAGGGTCTGAGTACCTTCTCTTCTATCTCTAGTCAACATCAAAAGAAGATTCCAGTGTAACGAATAGGGTTTTTTTCCTTCTGCTGCTGTGGTTAGGGACGTAGTGATGGGAAGGCAGAGAACAGTTCAAAGATCTGTGTTCCTGAAATTGCCTTTTAATGCTTTATTCATATCTTCAATACTGCCTGACAGAAAGTAAATTTATTTGTTCTATTGCCTGGCTGTTAGAGAGAGTGTAAGTCCTGGAGTAAGAAAGGTAAGTAGTTAGCAAAGGTGCTGTTAAAGCCTTTACCTGAAGCTTTTGGGTTCCAGAATGACAGAAATGCCACCAGAGGGGCCCTTTGGAGGTCATCCAGCAAAAGCTCTCATTCCAAGGGAGCGCCCAGCACCAGAATGGATTTACTTATACTGATTCAGGGAACATTTCTGCATACAGGGTGGGGTCCTTTTTCCCACTGGGAAGATGCGTCCATCTGGTCACATCCAGTCCACCAGCACGGGGAGCCCCATAGATTTGGTGTCCATAGACTTGGATTGGTGTCTCTCGTAGCTCTCCAGACTGTTTCTGCAGGGCCATTGCTCCACTGATCAGTGCATGGTATTAATCTGCACCCCCAGGCAGAAATGGGCCCTTTTCCTTATCAGACTACACTAGGCTTCTGATGGGCTTCATTCTCTTGTTTATCAAGGTCCCTCTGCTATTGGGTTCTATCTGTTTCTGAAGTTGACACCTTCCATGGCACAATGTCACCTGCAGATTTGCAGAGGATGTGCTCAGTGTCAGCATATGTGCCATTCATGACAGCCCCAGTATTGACCCAGTGTTCTCCTTGTCCTTCACTGCTTGGAGATGGATGCCAGGAGGACAGGGTGCCAGGGGACTTGCCCTCATGTCCTTCCTTACCTAATGGTAGAAGCAACATCAGGCCTTCCCCAGATGTCTGGGACCTTCCCTGATCACCAGTTTTTCAGAATGGTTTCCCAATTTTCAGTTTTATGGGTTTCGATTTAGTCTTTGTTTTTGGTAAGTGATATGACACGTACCCAGAGGCTGTATGACAAGCTATAAGGTTTTAGGGTGTATCAGAAAATGGAAGCGAGCAGATCTGGCTTTTGGCAGCAAGTATTAAGAATGAAGCGGGTTTAGAGAGGATTATTTCTGCCTTTTCATTTGGAGAAATAATCTCCATTTAAGTTAGTTACTAATATGCCCTATGACTATACATTCATCTTTACCCCTAATAATGGATTTTATCATTAAAACGCGTGAATTTTCACTTACGTTATAATCCAATCAGCAGCAAATCTCCCTCTTTAAATGCAAGGTATTCAGGAGATAGGGACTCATGGAAACTGCTGGTAAGATGGCTCAAACATAGCGGAGCGACTTTAATTTTCGTTATACTATCTGATACAGCAGAAGTTGCCTTTTGCTGTGTAATTGGTGTTTTCTTGTGTATGGTTGTGAATGTGTGGAACAAAGTATTAAGAGTATTCTGTGCAAACTCAGAGGCTGAGGGTGATGAAGCTCCAAGTTTGGGGCTTTGTTGGATATGGGGAAGGTAACTAGTGCAGGGGCAGTGGAAAGGGCTTTCTTGGGAGAAAAAGCAGACGACAGGCAAACCAGAGACTTCTGGAGGGGAGAGTGCTCTCTCGCCTGGGATCTGACTTACCTTGCAATTTAAATGTGTCCTTTGATTACCTCCACACATGCCACAAACTGCTCTTGAACTTCAGAGTCTTTTACAAGCACTGCTGCAAAATTGAGTGCTTGCTTGGGTGGCACAGCAAGTTTCTGAATGTGGTGTTCTTTCTTGGTGTAGCTCAGCCAGCATTGCCCACACAGGTACAATAGAGCTGCTGCACTCTCTGGCTGGCAGAGACACGCTTGGGCGAGATTGCAGTTTGTAAACCTGTGAGTTTCAGAGTGATCAAAGATGTTGGTAGGTTGTCCTCTTGTCAATTTGAAATCAATTAAGTGAGGATTTTGTGTGTGTTTGTTGATTTTTGGTTTTGTTTGTTGTTTGTTCGATAGTTTGTTGTTTGTTTGGTTTTGGTTGTGGTTCCCCTCCATTGTTGATGACATGTCATAGACATTGGGTGGTTTTTAACTGATTTTTGGGTTTCACTGTGGCTTTTCCCCAGTAGAAACCACTACTCTGTCTCAGTTTGCCAGCCTTATTTTCACTCATGCTCAACCAGGATTTTTTTAAATAAATGTGAAATGATACTAAAAATCACTAATGCAGTTGCAGGGTAGGAGTATTTTCCTTAATGTGACTCTCCCCAATGTTAAAGTTTTCAGGAAATAATTAAAATAAACTCAGAATTCACTTATTGACACAACCTAGAAACTGCTTTTCTTTTTCCTTTTTCATCTGCCCTTGTGGCATTCCCAGTGTTTGAGTCTTGAAGCACAGCTGGTAGAATAGACAAAGCTCACGTGCCCAGCCCGTTGGGAAGGTGAGGAGCAGAGCCCCTCACAAGTGCTGCAGTGATGTTGCTGTTCCTTGTAGTTTTCAGCAGTTCAGACATAGCGTGTGCTCAGGACCCATGTAATGCTTCACACTCTCAGTTGTGGTTCATTAAATGGTGACAGAGGAGAGGAATAAATGTCACTCAAAGAAAAATACCTCATTTTATTAGGGCCTGACCTTCCTGTCTCTGCATTAAGCTGCAGGGGACCCACGCAGAGCCAGACACAAAGCCGACTGCCTTGCTGCTTTGCCCACCGAGCTTGGAAACGCTGCCGGCACAAGGGAGCGGCGGTGCAAACTCAGCAGCCCGCGGGGAGGGGCAGCACGTTACGGTTTCCTCAAGAGCACTGCGGTGTAACTTTAAACACCGGCTTGGAAGCAGAAGGGGAAGCCCAGGGCTTTGCTTTCAGTCCCCATAGTACGTCGCACACGAGGGGGAACCCTCCAGCCCTGGTGTTTTATTAATGGCTTTGCATCTTCCCCAAAGCAGGTGCGGGCGGGTTCTCCCCCCTGCTGCCACTCGTTCCGCCACGGGCGCTGCCTCTCCCACCGCCCCGCCTGCATTGGCCCTCAGAGCTGCTTGCAGGGACCCTGGAAGGCCAGCAAGATTTGAGTGCCTATTTTGCCTTTTCTTTATTATTCCTTGGGCAGACGCTAACTCTTGGGTCTCTGTTATCCACAGTTTTTGTGCCCTCTGTGCTGAGCTAGTAATTTAAAGTCGTTTTATTTCTATTTATGCCTACAGACTTGTCTTGATCAAGTTGCTCTCTTTTGTCACTGCCTAACGACTCGGGTAGAAATGGCGTTGCTCAGGTCTCGCAGGAGCCTGACGGTATTAGCTGAACAAGATCATCACTGCATGTCCCATTTAACTTCTTGCGTACAGGGTGTGTGATCTGATAAACTTGTCCTACCAAAGCATCTTCCTTACAGCTCCTGTTCTGGGTCCTTTGCCTGAAGGGGGTGGGCTGAGTCTCTCCATTCATAGGTCAAATTATTTTGGGAATGAAAAATAAAACCGAATTCTTTACAAAATCATGAAAGCCTGAAGGCATGCACTGAAATGTTTGTAGGGCTGCAGGAGCTGGGGGCAGAGACTGGAATCATGGATTTACCAGGTTGTGTAACGTGATGCTCCTTTTAAATTGCTTGTGCCATGCTGATGCCTTTTAGTTTGTAGTATTCAAAGAAGTCCTTAAATATGCACTGTGGTGAGGGTCTGTGGCTTACAAATAGATGAGCTGGGCGAAAGTCAGGTGGACTCATGCTATTTTACACAATGGGCCCAAAATTGCACACATGGAGAGTGTTTAGTAGGTAAAAATAAACGGACTGAATATTTGGATAAACCCATAGCTATTCAAAATGCTGACAGCTTGATTATTTGCTTTTGTTTAGTTAAGTGCTATTTTTTTAATCTTTTGCTACCAAATGACTGATCTCCAAGAGTCTTACAGAAAAAAAAATTACATATTTAATTTGGAAAACGTCTTGCAGGGAGGAATGTATTTTTTCTGGTTTGCACAATAAAAGGGCAAACCACTTTTCATTCCTGCTTGATTTTTTTAACTGGAAAAGGCAGCTTTCAAAGACAGAAAATTGTCATTTTGCCATGAAAGGCTGTTTTTGCTGACACAATTGGTAGTTTAGCTCAGCTTTGATTTCCTATTCTAAATATGTTGTAAGATTATAGGGTACATACCAAGAAATATTCAGCTTTTTTTTCCTTTTGAATTGCTTCAAAATTAAGAGAAGTATTATGAACATATCATAAGTCAGTGCAAGATGTATTTTCTTTTTTTCCTTTCCTTGACATTCAGTGTGTGCACTCTTGGGATGCTATTTTATTACAGGACATTGATTCCAAGAAGATATTTTAAGTACATTAGGAACAAATTGAAAAATAAATGTAAGGCCAGAGTCTCAACTGGTGTAAATCAATATCACTGTTGAAGTAAGTAAAGCTGTGCCAGTTTATCCCAGCTGGAGTTGTGTCCTGTGGTTATTTTTTTTCCATTTGTCTATAGGACAAAGCTGGTTTTGCCATCATAGGTAAAATTTGTATGTATCTGAGGAAAGGAAGAGGGGCTCAGTAATTTAAATTGTGAAGGAACTCAAAAAGTTAAATACTTGTCTCTCTAATGTAGCCAGAGGTTACATCAGGAATGATGGATCTGTTTTGTCATTTCCACCATCCCCCTTTCAAAGCAAGGGAAGAGAGGCATGTGTCCAGCAGTGTGGGGGGGGCACCCTGAGCTGGGCTCTTGGGATTCTTCTTGTAGCAGGAAATACAGTGTCCAGGGAGTCAAGGCAGAGATACTGCCTCTGTCACTTTGCTCTTAAATTAACCTTGGGCTTTGACAAGTTCATTATGGGCAGCTGTTGACATCAGCTTTTCAGGAGAGAATTTTTATTCAGAGAGAATCTGTAGGTGTGCTAGTTTTATAGACAAACAGCCCCTTGTGGTGAGGTTTTTTTTGCCTCCTTACTGATGGCAAAACGCTTGCAAAATGCGATAAGGATCGAAAAGTGCAAAAATAGAGCTTTGTGTGTACGGAGTCACGGCTGCAAATGTCATGTTTGCATATTTTGAAATTAAAAATCAATACACCATTACGTGTCAAGAAATACTATTTTGCAGCATCTATTGTAGAAAGGTTATGGATTTCCTCATTAGCAGTTTACTTGTAATAGAGCCGAAGGAGAAGGAGCGGGGCTCCCGGCTGTGCCGGTGGCTCGGGACTGCTGCTCCCGGGGCTGCTCAGCCACCCCTCTGCTGTCGGGAATCAGCTGTGCGCTGACCCGGCGCCTTCTGTGTTTCTTCCGTAGGGCTGAATCTCAATTGCTTTTTCTTGTTGCACACTGTATGTCAGGTAGAGGATTACTTTTTTCATCTTGTAAGTAGCTATTGATGCAAATCTTCTAGGACAAAGCTAGAGAGGAGCCACTTTCTAATCCATAAAAAAAAACAAAAAACAAAAAAAAAAAACCCCAAACACCAAAAAAAAAACCACCAAAAAAGAGCGCAGACTGGGAATTAATGATAGAACTTAAAACCTCTTCCTTTTTTTCTTTTCTTTGTTTAACCAGTCAAGGCAACTTAGTCATAACAACCTATTTTGCTGCCATAGAGTTTCCCTTTATGTCACTGCACAGACATGGCACGGATTTGAATCCCACCTGCAGCTGTTCAGAGTGTCTGGATGCATGGTCATGGTTTTACACAAACAGTGCTTTAAGCAAAAGAAAATCAGAAATAATAGAACTCACTAGCCCTGAGTTTCCTGTCAAATAAATGTGTATGTGACTACTTCACCATCTGGTATATAAGCAAACCATTCTCTTTGTTAGTCATGAAGTATCCTTATGGACCAGCAGTTTCAAGTGGTCTCATTTTTGTTCACATCTTTGAAGTTTTTGGAGTGAGTCAATACATAAAGATAGCTGTTGGACAAGTGCTGGATTCCATAAACCATTGGATGGGTATATTTATAGCACAGCAGGTTAGAATTCATCTGAAGTCATAGTCTGATCTTTCTTCCCAGCCATGACATCTTACCAGCCTTTAACCAATTTTAGAAACTTTTCCAGTACCAGTCACCCTCTTTTTATGGGTATAGGAGACCATTCTGGAGATGCTCTGTGATCTGTTACACAAGAGAATATGAAAAGCAATTAAATAAAATTGAGTAGTATTTTGTGCAACACCTGGGCTTGAAGGTTGCTTTTCCAGGATTACAGTAGGCTCTGGGAAGGCTCCAAGGCCCCCATGCAAGAGCTCACAGTACTGTGTCCATTTTCAGGCACCTCAATACAGAAGTAGCATTGAGGTGCTGGAGCATGTGCATGGGAGGACAACAAGGCTGGTGAAGGGTTTGGAAGACATACCCTATGAGCAGTGACTGAGGGAGCTGGGGCTGTTTAGTCTGGGGAAGAGGAGGCTGAGGGGAGACCTTACTGCTCTCTACAAGTACCTGCAAGGAGGTTGTAGCGAGAGTGGGGTTGGTCTCTTCTCACTGGTGACAGGTGACAGGACAAGGGGAAATGGCCTCAAGTTGTGCCAGGATAAGTTTAGGTTGGATATCAGGAAAAACTACTATACAGAAAGGGTTGTTAAGCGCTGGAACAGGTTCCCCAGGGAAGTGGTTGAGTCACCATCCCTGAATGTGTTTAAGAAACATTTGACTGTGGTGCTCAGGGACATGGTTTAGTGGTGAGTTGCTAAGTTGAGGTTGGATTTGATGATCTTGAAGGTTTTTTTCCAACCTGAGCAATTTTGTGATTGTGCTGAGTGAGGTGGGAGGAAGAGTCAAACCACAAGTTTTGTTCGGAGTTGCCATTGACCAATTAGTTGTATTATTGCAGCAGTTTGTTGTGATTTGTGACTGTGATGGGCTGGGTCCTGCACAAATGCTGGATGAAAGCACAGTCCTTTTCTAAAGCTCTCAAGCCAGACAGTTAACTCCCTGATTTCCAAAAACTGTGGCCTAAAAAGTAGGGTGAAGTATATTCAGGTGTCCCAGTGTCTCATAATCATCATTGCATGGATAGGTTTTTATGTCTTATTTCTATAATGATTTGACAAGTCCTATTAAAAAAAATAAAAGAGTTTGAGCAGTTCATATCCTTCAAACTTGTTTTTACCCCAGCCTGTGGTAAATTTCACCCTGTTGGTTGGGTTTGACCTCTGCTTTTCTCCATGGTCTTCATGTGATGTAGACCAAACGAGTGTCCTTTGGAGACTGTGATGATAGTGAAGCCAAGTCTTTAGTCTGTGCCATAATCATTGCACCTCTTCAGGGGGGCAAGAAAAGCAGAGTTAGGGGAGTATATACCCACTTAAATCGTATGCTTCCTTATCCAGCAGTTTCAACCAATAAATCCCAAATCTCAGCTGTCTTTCACTTGTTGTCTGTGTGGCTCTGTGCTTCTTGAAGATTAAGAAGTGTATTTAAAAAAGAACAAAACCATAAAACAAGCATGCAAATAGTCTACTAGTTTTTTAAACATACATTGTTGAAAAAAGCTAAGTGGAAAAGGTGAATTACCACTTGTCTGATGGAAGAAAATAAAAAGCATGGTTGTGCAAATGGTTTTGTCAATGCTGAACACTCTGTCAAGTAAGAGAGTTTGGTAAAATGCAAATGGCCATTACTCTAAGTGATGCTGGAAAGATAAAATAACTGTATGTGTTTGAATAGATGGTTGCAGAGTAAAGATCTATTGTGCACTAAGTCATGTGGTCATAAAGATAGGCAAATAAATGTGGGTAAAGCAGGCTATATAATGACGAGCCACTGTTGGAGGGAATGTATAAATCTGTAAGAGCCTTTGCAACAAATGACGTGAAAACTTACAGCACAAGTGTTTTACACACAACAGCAGAGCAAATCTTTTTTTTATTAACTGAGTTGAACTTTAAAATTATGTTATGACCAAAAATCAATAAAGAGAAACTGATTTAAGTTCATTCAAGTGTGAAGGGGTTTATTACCAGTGCTACATCATTCTAATGATGTACTCTTAAAAATTTGTTTTTGTGATATATTACATCTATTATTGCTAAAAGGATAAAACTGCAAAGCAACACTGGACATTAATAAATCAATTTAAAGAAATATGGGCAGGTAGCCAGGGGAAAACAAAATCCAATTTGCAGTTTTTAGACGTTGTGCAATTGTAATGTATGCAAATGGCAGCCAAAACAAGGCTGTGGGTTTTCAGTTGCTAATGGGATTCTCTCCTGGTGCTTATTTTGTTTGTTTGGTGTAGTATAATCCTCCTCAGCAACTGCTTTGTGACAGTACACCCATAAGTAATATTTCTAAAGCTAATTTTCTCACTTAACCTTCTGGATAGATCCACATTATAAAAACAGCCCACCGGGCTTTGTTGATCAGGTTGCATGAAGCATTTCTTGGAGTTGTTAAAACACAAAACATCTGTCTTCCTGTCTCTCTTTCCATCAAAATTAATTGTCCTGGTTGTCGAGTCTGTGCCATGCAGAGAGGTGCTGAACTCGTCCCATCTTTCTGCTTATTACGGCAAGAGTTAAAGTACCAACCCATCCTGGGCTGCTTTGAAGAATATTTAGGCAAAAGTCTCCGAACATGTTTTGTTCTTTTCAGCTGAAGGTAGCCAAAATAAATGTAGCCATGGAGTATATATATTGGGTTTTTTTGCAAAGCAAACGTTGAATTTGTGCTGGGAAGCATTCACTGCCACAGCTCCTGATGCTGTCTGCTTGTGGACTGCGTTCTTCACAGGGAATTACACGAGATCCCTCTCTGGCTGTGACCTTTCTTACTCTAATGGCATCTGACAGTGAAAAATGCTAGGATTTTCAAAGGAGCCTGGGAATTTAATTGGACATCCACCTCTTTAAAGCTCTTTTAGCAAACCAGGCTTATTTATTTTTATTAATATGCTCACAACTGTGGGAGAGGGCAATACAGCTGAAACCAACCTGCGTACATAATCACAAAGAATTTGCAAAACGTGGAGAAGAAAATAAGGCAGCAGTGAATAAATACACTTTTGTCAGCCCTGCTCTAGAAAGTCTTCAATCTACATTAAGTCCAGGGGCTTCTTCATTAGGGTGCCATTGTACAAAGGGAAGTGATGCTCTGGCAGTGGCAGTGTCGAGCTTTGTGTTATTTCCTACAATTACCATACCAAATGTGCTTGGGTCCATGATGGGAGGAGAGAGATTTTATACTTTAAAGTGTCAGGGTTTAACCTCCAGCCATTTGGCGTCACCTTGAGAGGAGATGCTTTGTGCTGGGATGCGCTGCGAGGTCCATGCTCATGGCTGGGTCTGGCTTGTTCTCCTCTGGATATGCTGACCTCATAGATGAAGACTTGTGTAAAAATATTTGCCATTTTTTCTGTGTGTGTGCAAACTGTGAGGGTTTGGAGACAGGTCTGTTGAGGATGGGTATCTTTATATTTGGTGTTTACTGAGGAAACGTTAAGACGACGCAGTTAAATTGTTAGGGGAGGAATTTTTTTTTTAAATAGGAGCTATAGCTGCACGTAGTGCTGAAAGAATGTATTCTATATAGGAATATATAGATGCTATATATTCTATAAAACTATACTGTTGTTAAAGCTCAAAAGAAAGCTGAATAAAATGTGCGTTTGGAGATAGTTTTAAGCACCAAATAGGACTGGGATTTTTGTTTTCTCTGATTTACAAAGTTGAACCCTAAGTAATCCTGAGCATGTTAGCTGCCACTTTTCATTTCTTGCACCAGTTATTAATTTCTTGTGATCTTGTACGTCACTAATGTAAAGTACAGACTTTGGCATCAGGCAGGCCAGCAGTCAACAGACACATGGCCAAGCTGTTGCAGAAGGATCACTATAGAGATACTTTGAGCACACATCTTTATTAATATTGAAATGTCAGTGGTATTTTTAGCAAAGGGTTTATTACCTCTTTGAGCAGGGTGCCTAAATGAATCCAAATATCTTGATAGATATCTTTCCTTGGTGCCTGCCCCAGAATAGTTGAAAACCAAACAATAATTACAATCACTTCTATGCGGCAAAAGAACGATGATCTTGGATCTTGCAGTTTTAAATCTGCCTTTAGCCATCACGCAAGTCTGTCATTCTTGCAAGTTTTAATTTCTGGCCTCTGCTTGGCAGGGGTAAATTAGCTTAATTGCTGTAAAATTTTTCAGAAAGTCTTCTAGTGTTACTTTGGTAGGAACAACAAAATCATGTTTGCTTTTCCACAAAAAGAAGCACCACCATGTCCCAGAATACATTACATCCACTTAACCAACAGCTTCACTGCCAACCATGCAGGTGGAGCACTGGTAAAGCACCGCACAGCAGAGCAGTGGCAAAGTTCTTAAGCACAGAACTGCTCTGTGAGGAGTGATCTCTGTTCCAAAACCACAGAACATGTTCCAGTTGATTTAAGTGTGCTGACTTTACTGGTGATGCAGGTACTGACTCTCAGTCAGAGATGTCCAGTGAAGCACAGGGTTGCTGCTTGGTTTAAAAAAAATCAGTGCAGTCCTGAAGTCCTTGGCATGATCTCAGTTGTGGGGTAATTGGAGGATGAAGACCAAGGAATGTCAGCCTGTGTAAGATTATTGCTGTGCTGCCACCTCTGCCTGCTCTGAGAGGATTTCACAAGATAAAGGTGGTAAAATCCAAGCGTAATCTAATTTATTTTGTTTACACTTTAAAGGGAAAATATATCTAAAAGAGCAGGAGGAAGTAATTTTATTTAATTTGCAGTTTGTGTTTACTTGTTCCTGTGGCTGAATTACTTATCCTCAAGGGATTCATTTGTTACTTTCTTTTATGATGGAAACCACTTGGTTGTGAGAGTCTATTTAATAAAGTATAATAGAAATAAATACCATGTTATTTAGTAGCATGGACAGGGCTTCAGTATTTTCTCATTTCTCAGAATCGAGGGATTCAGACTCTGAAAAACTCGGTTGAGCTGGGGAGAGGAATACTTTCAACATCTCACCTAAAGCTCAGCCTTCACACTTCACAGCATTCCCATGCCAGATACTGCATGGGTTTGCAAGTGATTGAAACCTTAACTTTCATTTAGCATTTTGTAAATACTGAAATGCAGTTTAAACCAATGTCCTGAAGATGTGTCTTAGACATTGCTTCAGGTTTTCCACATTTCTGCATGGTGGAATCATGTTTCTTCTGGGCATTATTTCTGAGTAAGTCTGTCTTGGCATAGTACGTGTGGTCCAACTGCAGTCACAACTTTAAGTCACCAGAGAGCAAAACATGGTGTGCCCGTCTCCTGATCCACACAATTTTTAACTTATCTTAAGCGGTCTGCATGTAAACTGCACTTTGGTGGAAAAAAACAAGGCAACGTTCCTGTTCCTTGACTGTGGCCATGTTTTGTGCTATCTTTCAAAGAGCCAGAGCTTCCAGCAACTGTCAAGTGATTTGGGCTGTGTTTGAGAATCCATTCAGTATCTGTTAAGTTACAGTCCTCATTTCATCAGTCCCTCTTCCATAAGCAGTGCCTCTAAAATTGATGATAAAAGGGAAGTATCTAACATGGTAATAGAATTACTTTGAGCAAGCAAGGAGGAGAGTTGCTCTGCATTATGCAGGACTATTTCTTGATAAAGACTGCTTTTTCCTATGTTTGTTTCTGCAAGGGCATGTTGAGTGAGAATTAGATGGAGCCAGTTTGGCTGGATTTATACTGGCAGGAGATAAATACTGTAGATGAGAAACATGTTTGTCTGGGCTGTAAACCTGGTGTTGCAGAGAACCATCCAACCACTATTCATTGATGTCCAGTTTTCTTGGCATAAATCAGTGTGGTGCCTTTTTTCGACGTACCTTCTACTTCCTGTGGTAATTTAGCCTGGTTGCCTGATGATGATCATTTAGTGTTAACAGACCTTTAAGTCCAAAGTCATTAGCTTCAACGAACTCAAAATAGAGTCAAGATTTATTTAATCTGCATTCTGCCAAAATGAGATGGTAAAAAGTAATGTCAGTCAAATAAAGTGTTGCCACTTGTCACATTAAAAACCTGATGGTTCTGGTTGACAGGTTAAACTAAGATGCTGATTTGGTCACTTCTGAAAGGATGCGTCTTCTTGTACTTGAGAGATCAGAAAAACAGTAGATGTCATCCCTCTGAGCCATAAAGGTTTCTTCTTTCTTTCTGTTATGAACTCACATAAGCCCTTCAAAAGCTCCTCAAAGCTTGTGTAGTTGTAAGTCTCTTTATCCATCATTTTGTTTAAGCTTAAATACTTCATGGAGACATCAGACTTTCCACAAAACTTTTTGGAAGTAAATGTGCTTTCATAACCTGAATAGTGGTTTGGGATAGAAGGGACTAGAGTTCCATTTTCTGACTTGCCTGATTTGGCAGCTTTTAATGGAGTTTTTCTTCCCTGGGACTACACAGCCTGCCATTTACGTAAGAAATTCCCAGTAGTCCAACCTGAGAAGTTTCAAATGAAATGTTCAGTGTTTGGAGTGTAAAGGTCTTTGTTCAAGTAAATCTGACCAACCCTAATAAAAAGTGTCTAAAAGTAGATAGGTATTCTCCCAGCATTTTTGTGCAGTGTTTTATTGCTGGATGTGGAGGAAGTAAGGAGTAGTGAGTGTATGGCTCCTTGGGGAGATCGGATGGGAAGCAGTGGGCTCAGGACCTTTGCTGGGAGCTCCCTGGCACTTGAGCAGCCCTTAAACCCTCACCTCCAGACTGTCCAGTGCTTTCCACAGTCCCACAGATGAAATCTGTCTGCTGTACTTAGTGCAAGTGCACAAGAGCTCTATTGGTGGTGTGGTTAAAAATGGACTTTTAAAAATACCAAATAGCAGCACCTGCTGGTGCTTATCTTGACCCCATCTCTCACCTTCTGCTCTCTCTTCTCCAGTTTTATGTCCCTATAAAGCAGCTTTGTGTCTTACAGTTTCTGGCTGCAAGAATTTATAGTTACATTTTAAATGACCTTTCCCAGTTCATTGTTGATTAATTTCCAGGCTTGTAAATTGGATGAGAGGCAGCAGTGCATTTTCTTTCTTGCTCGCACCTTGGCCCAGCATCGCAGGGATCGCTTTTGGTGTCTGTCACACCCTGTCTGTTACCTTTTTCCACCTGATTTTTCTTCCCTCTGTATTGGGCAGATGATGCCAATGTGTAATTTGACGTTACTTACATCTTTTCATCTTCAAATTGTAATACATTAGAATATCCTTCCTTGGAGGGGTGCAGGGGAAGAAGTATTTATCCTTGGGTAGAATTATACTTACACATTTTTAATCTCTGGTCCTTGAGTTCAGCTGCTCTTTAGCTGTAGTAAGAGTGAATGTTGTGCTTAGCAAGGTAACATCCAAAGAATGTTGTTTAAAATACAAAACAAACTGGCAAGGGTCTTACAGTTTGTTTCTTTTGGCCCAAGTTTGTTGACATAGGTGACACAGAAAAAGAGGTTTAGAAAAGGCAAAACAAAAAGCAAAGACCTTAATAATCGAAGTAGTTTCATGTGGGATCTATGTAGCAATTTTGTTCATTTTCATGTGATTAGAGAAAGTCAGAAATAATGCCTGAGTGGCTTTCTTTTTTTTTTTTTTAATTTTATTTTATTTTTTTTAGGACATCACTATATGGCAGAAAACCAAATCTTGTTCTGCCTTGATCTCAAGGCCGAATGATGACTTGGTATTGAGCCAGACCTACTCCTGCCAAAAGAACCTGGCGAGGACACCAAAGGCAAGGCCCCCAGCATATCTGAAAACAAGGACTAGCTCAGAGTCAGGATGATGAAATGATGAGGCTATGTGATTGCAAGGATCTTGGCAATGACTTAGAGTTCCTATGTCATCTGCGCCCTTTTTTTTTTTTTTCTTCCTGGTACTCTGGTTTTCTTCTGAATTTTTGGCAAAGTGGTTGTGAAGACTGAGGTGGACTTGACGAGGTGGACCAGGGAAATTAATCTCTGACCAGACAGTCGGCAGACAGATTTAGCAATCTGCAAGTCTGGGAGCAGAAAAGCTCCTAGGAAAAGTTTTGTCCAGCATTTTAGGTGCTTTTGAAGATAATATCTACTGTAAGTGTACCCTGGCTTAGATGCAAAACTGACCTGGGTTTACTGATCCTGGACAAGCTTCACACACTACCTGAACTCTGGGCTGCAGAAGTGGCACTGCCGCACAGGAACCATGTGATGGAGGTTTGTGTGACCTATCTAATGATGTCTGTGGGTGACAGTCGATTAAATCCATAAGCCTGGGGAAATAAAGATGTAATGACTGCCTGCAAACAACATCTTAGGTGCATTTAAAATTTTCTCCTAAGATAATCAGTGTTTATTAAAAAAAGGCATAGGTAGCTGCCCCCAAGACCTCAGCATTGTATCGGTGTGTGCTGTGTGATGTCCACAATGGCAATGGGGTACAATATCTGCTGTTGAGGTATATTAAAAAAATAAATATCTCCCTGGTTGTAATCTCTTCATCAGATGTGCTTAGAAACATCCAGTATAGGGCAATAACTATCCTGTGGTCCTGATTAACTACCAGCAATCTCAGAAAAATGTTTGCTAAGCATCTGAACAGGTTTTTGCAGATCAGCCAGTTCATCTGGTGCTGAATTGGAGACTCTAAAGGCAAACAGTGATCAAATGCTTTGCCATTTACAGTACATTCTCCAATCCTTGAATACAAAAGTGATGGTGAAAGGAGTAAACGTGGGGCTTTATCTCCTGCATGGTATTTGATGCTGGCTGTGTGGCTCCCTCAGCTGTGGTGAACACAAGGCAGAGCCAGGTGTGTGCGTGCAGCACTTGCCATGATGCTGCTATTCCTCTCTGAGAAGAGCTATGGTTATTTTAGGAAAAGTGCATGTTTACAGCTTAGTGCCTTCCGTTTTTGCCATGAAGATCACTGCTAGAAGGTTTTTGTAGAGCTGTCCATCACATCAGAACTGTGTCCATGATGCACTACATTGCTGAATCCCACAATGGATTTGGAGTCTTGAGGATCCCTTTCTCTCGAGTTTGGTGGTTGTTATCATAACCTTAATGTAATTTAAAACATGCCTTTGTATTTTTGTCAGCTGCATATGAAAATGTCTTGTAAAATTCCATGAATGTGAATATTGCTCCTTTACAGTTGAACAGAAGACAATGACAACAAACTCCCTGTTTGAGTTACATTACTTTTTTATCCCTGTGAATTAGTTTGAAGAGTTTAAGAGAACTATATTAGTTATGGTCAATTTATCTGATACCAAAATGAGGTCTGCAATGCTGCAGCAAGAACACCCAGAAATTGTAGTGGTGTGTGTTTTTGCGGCAAGTTTCCTTGCATCAATATTTTTATTTCTCATTTACTTTATGGAATTACTTAGATCTGAAGGGTACTTGTAATAACAGATCCTGTCTTGCTTCAGAGCTTAGCAAAAGAGTGAAGGAAGTCAGCCTAAAAAACTTGGTCCAAACTACTGTTTTGTTCTTGAAAAGTTTGGTTGAAGGACTTTTCAAAACATGACAAGAATCAAAATGAATAGGATCAACCTCTGTTCTGAGCAACCATCTCCCGTGTCTTCTGAAGTGATTCTGGTATTGTTCTCAGGCGTGATTTTGTATCCTGTAACTGCACAAAACAACACACTCCATTGATTTTTATCATTTTAAGGTAATTTGACGTAGTAAGGGCTGCATGTTGATTAGCTGACAGTAAAGAGTGGAATTAATCAACAGAAATTAGGTACTCAACCGTTAGGACAAGTGAAGAAAAAGCTGGTGTTTTAATTCTGACTTTCCATAGTTGCTTATTTCAGAGTAAAACAACCAGATTAAATCATATTGCAATAAAAACATACCCTGAAAATATGGGGGATTTTGTATATTACAGTAAAATACTTCCCTAAGCCTTTCCAAGCAATTATTATTTACCAACATGGTCTTCTGATTCTTCAATTGATTAACCTTAACAGAAAGCAGGTAGGGTTTGTCCATTTCTGTGTTTGTGTTCAGGGGGAGAGCATTGAGTGGTGCAGAAGATACCATGTTGGGCAGTCACCCATTTAAATGGAGAGCTGGTGACCATTACTACCTTATAGCCAGAGTACGAAGCAGTTCAGAGGAAACATTACTGGCAGAATACTGTGAGTTAGAGACAAGGTGCAGAAAAAAAGATATGCCAGCTTAAAGTAAAGGTGATGCTGTATGAAGGCACTGACTGCTGTGCATCAGTCATGCTGATGTTGCAGAGAGCGGGGATCATGTCGTTGTTAGGAGTTGGTGCCTGGGAGGAGATGCCCTACCGCTGTTCCACACTTGCCTTTAAGACTAGTTGATGCAGCTGCAAAGCCACATACTGTTGCATGCTCAAACTGCTTGAAGCTGTGAAGTTAGTATCCATCCAAACTCATTTACTACACATCTACAAGGTTTACGTAACCCATTTTTTTGAGGCACTTGGAAACAGTAATCTAGCATTGCTGTGTGTGTAATACATGGTTTTATGAAGTGCTTTTCAGTTTGCCATTTGCTCAGTCTTGAGGGAAAATAATAGTATTTTTAGATACTCAGACACTTTGGGGCTGTACCCTGTTTTCTTCAAAGCCTGTTGAAAAAGAAAAAGAGCAAGATGGAGCAATCAACTAGCAGGGAGTAGACAGGAGGAGGGTGGTAAATTAGTTGGGTTTTGTTTTTTTTTGATTTTTGTTTGTTTTTTTTTTTTTTTATAAGAAACCAGTGATTTAACATGACCTAGAATCACAGAACATAAAATCAGATCAAGCAATCTGTTATTGCCTTACTTTTGTCATTTTAGTTGCATTTTCTAGGTGTGTATTTATATTAAGATCTTGAATTGAGAAATCAGTTTTGACTGGCACTTTTCAGTGGTTTGTTAAGAAGGAGAATCCTGAACATTTTGAAATGTCTTAATACACAACAGGAGACAGTGTAGGAGTTTGCACTGCTGTGAGGGCTGTCACTTGAGGCCCACTGAAACTTCTGAGGAGGGTCCAGTTGGCTTTGTGATTTCTCAGTGGCTTCTTGATTTCTCATATGATTTATGTTTGGAAACTTAATGTGAGATGCAGTCCTTCTTTAGTTCCCTGGCTAGCTGTTGCCATGTCTAGTCTTTAGTCTACCATGGTGGAAAACAAGCACAGCTGTGCTCAAGAGGATCTGTGTCTTTTGTTTGTGCTGCTCTGTTACCAGAGGCTTCCAATCAAATATATGTTCCTATAAGTGTGATACCATGTACATACAATTTGAAGGAGAGTTGAGGACAGCAAGTACTTGCCCTTTTCACTAAGTAATAGTCCAAAAACTTGGGGAAATACTGCCTGATGGGACCTTGCAGAGTCATGCAGGAGCATGGCAGCTGTGCGGGAGGGAGCAGGTTCTGGAGCCTCATGCTTTGCAGACTTTGGTATCTGTCCTGCCCTTGGGAAGGGCACTGGGATGGACAGGCTGAATTTTATTAAGTCCTTAAGCAGTGCTGCATGTGCCTTCTTGGCATGGACTAGTCCCGAAGCAAGTTCGGGGACTTCTGAAGAGCAGGGAGGGGAGAGAGCAGTTCTGGGTGTCTGTGCTTGGCTGAATGAATCATACTAGAAGCAATTTTTTCCCTCTTTTTCCAAAGGAGGGGAAGGTGAAGGCAGGATTGATGGACCAGGGGAGTTGTAACCATGTGAGCATTTATTGCTTGTTTCGGTTGGTTTCACGTTGCCATGGCAACACACCCTGTGCGGCTTCAGATCTGTGGTAAAATGGTACCTGTTGTGTTTGTGAGGGGCTGGGCAAAAAAATAGGTTTTGTGAAGCTAGTAAAAAATAAGTTAGCTTCAGGCACGATTGGTTTGTAAGCTACATTTATATGATGGGTATCTGGCTTATACTGAGACAGATACCCAGAGAGTAGCTGAGGCATGCTATGGTTGGGTCTTAGCTCAAGTGACATTGAGAGGGAATTGCAGAGTAAAATAATCTCATGTGCCTAATTTTTGTAGTGAATTAATGAAAGTGCTATTTTTAATGCAGATTATGAAGCAGATTGTGATGACTGAGGATTATGAATGAAGCACTGTTTGTGAAGAGGGTAACATTTCAAGATAGCCATTATAGAGGAAATGGCCATAACTGTTTGGGGCTGGGCTGTCCATTTCCAGCTGGTTGTCATCTTTTTCCTGCTGTTACAGATTGGTCCATTAATAAAGGTGCCACTGTTTTTAGTACTGGGCAGAACATGAAAATATCAGCACAGAGTATGGAGTTCAGACTGAGCAGCTACTCAGCACCCATTAATTCACTTAAACAAAAGCTGAATTTTCAACACTGGGAAAGGTACCTGCAGACCTGTTTCTGTGAGGGGCTGGGACCTTCCTATGATTGGTTTGGTGATTGATATCAGCTCTCTGAAAGTGACAGGAGGTCATCTGCAATGAGCTTCTTTGTTCCTGTTTCTGGCTGATGTGCCTAGTTTTTCCACCCTGACGGGCTGCAGGTTTTGGATGTGAAGTCCTTTGCTCCTCATTCCCAAATACTGAGTTTGCAGACTGGTTGTTCCCCAAAATACGAATCCCTAAATCCCTCCTATACCACTAAGTTTGAAACAATTACAATCTTTTTCCACTCCTCTGCTAATTATATTCATTTGAAAGCAGACGTAGCAGTCTCAAAGGACCATCCTTTTAATTTCCCTTCCATGTGTAGCAATTAGCTGGGGGTTGTTACTGGCTGAAACAATGAGCACATTGAATAGGTTCATGTGTTTTAAGTACAGCAAGAAAGTTGTAGGGCTTTAATAGGCAACCGTGGCATCTTGTCAGCCAGGGCTTGACATAAACCACTTGTTGTTAAGTGATGCCTTGGGAAGCCCTGCCCCTTGGGCACACATGCTGGGGGGGAATCTTGCTGTAATCAGCTTTCAAAGGAAAAGTGAAATTATTTTTTTATTTGTTTTTGTTTTGTTGGAGTTTTTTTTCCTTACCCTTGCAATGTATCGGCTGTCAATCCCAGATTACCCTGGAGAGACAAGGGTGTATATTTTCAGGGCTGTATGAAGAATTCATAGGGTGTAAGTAATTTTTGCATTGTCTGGACTACTCTTTTTTTTTTTCCATCCTAAACTGTACATCTACAGCCTTTTTAATGTCGTCTTTTTTTTTAAAGGATTTTATCACTTGGCAGGGATATAAAACGTTAATAACAGATTTATAATTTTATTAGCATTTATACTGCGAATGCAAGAGAGTTCCCCAACTCAGGTTTAAAGCATCCTTAAAGTCCTTTTTATTAGCTTGTTAATTCCCAGCAGAACCATTTTATGGAAACACATATTACTTTTTTTTTTTCTGGAGGAGAAATTGTGGTTTGAGCCAGGTGATGAAAATCCTGGGTTTTGGTTTGTTTGTTTGTTTGGGGTTTTTAAAAATTTGTTGTTGTTGTTTTTTGGGGTTTTTGTGTGTGTGGTTTTTTCTGTTTGTGGGGGTTTGGTTTTGTTTTCTTTGTTTAGCTCTTTACAGGGAGAGGGGGTAATTCTTCATTTTTTACTTGCCTGTAAGTGACTGTTTTATCATAGTACTGCAAGTACTTTTGACAGATGTAGGTGACAACACTAGGTGACAAGGAGTAAGCACCCAGGGTCATCCTTATCGGTAGAGAAGCATGACTGAGCGCTGGGCAGGTGTGTACATGCAGCAGGACTGATTGAGAAAAAGCCTCTTGGTGACCCAGACCTGCTCATTTTCTTCTGTTTTCTGTCAGACTTGGCCACATTCACACACAGGTTTGGTGGACTTTACTTCTTTTCATAGGTCTGTTCATCAGAGATGAAGGCCCTTACTGATACATTTATTTTGATAAATGCCCTTTGTGTTAACAAGGTATCTTGACTGACCTAGACTTTTTCATGCCCTGAGGATGTGATTTTATTTTAAAAAATAAATCTTATTTCATTCCATTGGCAAACTGAAAATTTAAGGACTACGGGGGAGGAGTTGTGCATATATTTCTGTATCTTTGATCTGTAGGTATACACCCATGTTGTTGTTATTACCCATTCATACAATGGACAATATGGTGTAAATTGAAGGTGTATTGTAGCTTTTGCACCCTATAGAAGCTCTCTCCATTGCTCATATAGTCATCCATCCGTGCTTCTGTGTGGGAGTGACAGGATTTGTGGTTATTGCTCTGTTTTGCACATAGCAGGAGCTGGCAGCAGACTTGTGCAGTAAAATAGATTTCAAACATTTTCCATATCACTAATTGTAATTTCCAAGGCTTCCTCTGTGACCGAGCGTACGAAAGGGAGCTTTAATAAAAACTGTCATTAGCCTCGTGGATCAATATGGTTTGGGAAATACAAAACAACTTTAGTTGTTTAAAAATAGGAATTGCCAGAGGGGGTTCCCACCTCCCCGCTGAAAGCAAATCACAGGATTGATCTGTCTGTAGTGTAACTGCAACATTTGCAGAAAGCGGGTGATCGAGCTGGGAATACAAATAGAGCTGCTCTGCAAACCTGTCGTTCTTAGACCTCCTGGGCAACCTCTGATGGGTCCTCTGTAAATGAGACAGTTGCTTTTGGGGGGATAGGAAGGGTAATGCCAGCCAGCGGATGTCTCTCCCAGCACAGCTTTGTTGTATATCTGTATTGCTATAAATGTTTTCTTTCCATCTCTGTCCTGCTCTCAGAGCAGAGCAGTTTCTCAGGTAAGTCCCAAGGCAACTGGAAGAAGGCATTTTACCATGAACGTTTGTCGCACGCACCGTGTGGTAAGAGCTTTCCTAAGATCACAGCTCTGTCATTCCCTGGGCTTGTCAGGGATTAAGGTTTGTAGACTTTCTTTCTGATATTAACAAGTGATTTATGAAAGCAAAGTGCTTAGTCCTCCACCATTAACTCCCGATCATATTGTGTTCCTTCCCAGCCCACAGGGAGAGATTTCAGGAAAGATACATTGTGGGTAGGACAACAGCACTGATTTTGCTGCAGGAATTTCTCTTCATGAGAATGGATGTGACCAGCTGTAGGTATCTAAAAAAAGTGAATCACCTGGGTGGCACTGGGCTCCTGTCTTTTCTTGACTGTAACCCATTGGAACCCCAGTTTCTCTGCCAAGTGTCATGTTACTTAAAGGCAAGGAGGAATTTTTGACTCTTCACTTGTTGTTTCTCAGTGTGCCAGTACTGAATCCATGACTTAATTTTAACTATTTTAGCTCGCCAGTAGAATTCCAAATGAAAATGTCAAGGTGCTGAAAGTGATCTTTGTCTTGACCAGGAAATAAACTGGCATCCTGGAACTTATAAAAAAGTAAATTCCAGTAGGCCAAGTTAAACACATCAGAGAGTTTGCTGAAGCAGTGGCAAGTCCTCTGAAATCAGGGTTCCTCCTGCTCTGGTGATGAACATCAAAGCAGTGCACTTCATCAGCTTATGGGGAAACTGTCCTTATTTAACTGCAGGTCCAACTTGGAAAGTTCTGTTGGAAAGATTCTGATGAATGGTTTGCAGTGAGTATGAAACCAATTACAAATTACTATAAAACTGTGATAAACTCATTAAAGCAACCTCACTTCCATGGTATTCATGTCACTGTGCACATGAATTCAGGTACTTGGGATGCAGTGAAAGGCTTGCCCTTTGGGCTCAGCTGGTGTTGCTCTATGCTGGTGTATTCCTCACAGGACAACCTCCCTCCAGCTGAACCCAGTTCCTCCCTACAGCTTTGTAAACTGATGTGGGAAATAAAATGACTTCAGGTGCACAATGATTCTGTGGCATCACAGCCAGACTTTATGATTAGAATCTGACCCTGACAAGGAAGAATTAAATTCTAAATAAACTTAAATTCAGAAACTAGGAAGGGTGATTTCAGTTAGGTTTAAAAGACACTGAAATACAGTTTTACTTAAGTTTTACAAAGCTAGTGTTCCAGGCTCCCTCTCATCAGTAGATATCCTGATGGTTATTTTATCTCAACTGAAACAATAATTTGAAGATGAATTTTCCACCCTTTCAGTAGCATGGTCACTCTCAGACTGGAGGCAAGACTTGTGGTATTGGGTTGCATATTCGGATGTATGGAAACGCATAGGAGGAATCCCACTTTTCCTATTACTAAGGTATGTCTTGAGAGATCTTTTAAGAATTAGTGGCCTAAAGATACAGAAACAAGCATGACCATTTATAATCCCTAATTACCCTATTTATTGAAGGCTTTATGTAAATTATAATAATATATTAGGGGATTCAAGACATGCTTAAGTATCGTTAAGTATATAAATATGTATTCACTGAACTCATTGGCATTTGTGCAGTAGAGAATAACTGAAGGAAATGGGCTTATGTTGCAATTTAGTAATATTTTAGTAATTTATTTTTTGTCTCTGAGTCCTGACAGCTTCACAGGTAAGAAGTTTTTCAGGCCGTTAGGGAAGATACTGGAGATCAGGTAGGACTTCTATAAGTATCAGTAATGTCCCAGAGATGTGAGCCTTTGAAAATACCTGATATATGGAGATACCATCTTTGAAGATCTAGGGTTCATGATATTGATTTTTATACAATTGTTTTATAATATGAAATGGTTACTTTTCCTCTAACTTCTCCTTTGGTAGTAAAGTGCAATGTAATTTTTTTTTCCCTTTCTTACTCTTTTTCTCCTTTTCTCAATTTTCTCAGACTGTGGTTTTGCAGAAGCAACAACAAAGCCAGCCTTGTATCTTATACCTCTTTTTTTCAATGTCTTTGTAGTTACTGGCTAACAGAAAGAAAGGGAGAAGGTATTTCAGTTTAACACCTTAACTTTCCACAATAAATTAGGTCAGGGCAGGGGAGAAACCCTAAATGGGAAGTGTTTAATTAAAATTATTAATTGGAGTAAAAACAGATGCAGTTTTATTTCATAAGAAAACAAAAGATTTTCATTATGTGCCTAGTTCTAATAATAGCACCTGAGTGACAAATGCGTGAACTAGATACTTTTCTGCATTCGTCCTCTGATCTAACATGGCACCTGAAACGTAGAGCTGGTTTTGATGGGACATAATACTGAGTGCATCTGGGGATCTGGACTTAAATGTGCACCTGGTTTAAGGCATGGTATGACTCCTTTTGGAGTTGGTGGAATTACTTGCTTTCATGTAAGGACACACTGCAACACCTTGCTGTCTTGAGAGGTCAACATACTGAGTTTAAGAGTTGTCCTCCTTTATAGGTTCATTGAAGTAGCTAAATTCTTCATTTCACTTGACCAGCCTCTGTCTGTTTCTAGTCCTGCGATGGAAAAATACAGTGTTGCAGAGAAGGTATAATAGCTAAAATTAAATCTTCAGAAGTTCCTCTGCAGCTGGGAGGGTGGCAGCTATTCCTGTTGGCATGCTGATTATTGTAGCAGAGCACTGGAAGAGGCAGGCAGTCTTAATATTATCAATGATGGCAGAGCATTATCTGAAATATTCAAAGAACAGCTGTGGTGTTTTGGCTATTGCAATCCTGATTGTGTCAGCACAGATAGATTTCTTTCTGTTTTTCCCTGAGAACATAATAGTCAAATGAAACCCGGCTAACTACAGCCTTGGGGCCAAGTCAGTGTTCTTTATCGGAAATACGATTGCAATTTTTGACAGGAAGAATAATGTGTGCTTTATTGTTGTGTATTTAAATTTGATTTGGAGCTAGAGAGAACATTCCATTAAAAAAGGAAGGGGAATAACTTCTTCAAGTATTTCCTGTTGCTCCACAGGTGGGCTGTGGAATTTACAATGAGGAGATCCTGGCAGTTCTTTTTATTTGAGGGGGTTTGGGCACCAAAGAAATGCTTCTGTAATAATTACAATCTGATAGAGAACTTGATTAAACAAAACCATTTAAGTGATGGCTTAAATTCATCCTGGTTCAGCAGTTCAATGAAGCTGTGACATTAAACACTAGGAAATTACATCTATATTTTGCAGCAATAAAGTTGAAACTCTTGGTGTTCTCCTGTCAGAGCAGCTCGCTGCATGATGGAAGAGTATTTGTGATGCTGCTCTCTTTCACCTGAGGTTTATGCCACTGATTTGCTGGGTTCAGTGACACCCCTTTGAGCTCCCACTTGCTGGACACACCTTTTCCCTTTTACCAGAAAAAGGAATATAAGATATTTCTGGTTGCAACAGGGAGCTGTGAGTTTCCTTCTAACTCTGTCTGACCTTTGGCAAAGTACAGTTTTGTGGCTCTGTGACTCTTTTCTCCTACATGTAGAATAAGGATGTGGTTTAACCATGTAGCGTTTTTTATGAGTCTTGCCTGTCAAGAGACTGATCAGGGAAATAATTGTTTCTCCCGTGGAACCTGACATGTCTAAGACATCTGATGTTGCCACCATCCTATCTATTACCTGAAGCTGAGCTTCTGAATCAGCTGAGAAATTTGTGGGAGTTTTGGGAAACAGATTTTGAATTTGCTTATAGTTCTCTTCTGCTGGAGAACATCTGGCTTCAGAGAGGAAAAATGGAGTTCAGGGCTTTATATTCTGAAATAAACACTTAATATCAAGGAAACCTATGTAAAGAATGCAGTATGTAGGGACAGGGTCCCCAGTAAACAGTTCAAGATCTCCCTAGAATAGGATTTTAAAATTATGAACTATTGTCTTAGTAGACCATGTGCTTTTTGTGAGAAAGTCCTTAAAACACAAGGAAGAAAAAAGGTTGTAAACTTTCACTCTGAAATATTTGGGGCTCACCAACTGGAAAAGATGAAACTTTTTTTATGGCAGCTTTGTCTTACAGTGCAAACCCTTTTGAGGTCCCTTGGTGTGAAAATAACATTCTAATTATTTAATAAGAGGAAAGAATAGGCAAAGTGATTTCAGCATCACCATTTGGTTTGTATACAGTTGGGAGTGTGCTGTCTTTGCCTTGGAGATACATCCATAAAGGAGCTGAACATTCATGACAATGGCCAAAATCATGGGAGCATTTTTATTTTTAAGTATGTGAAACTCTTGTGAGTCCAGGAAAAATATAATACAGATCCTGTGTGACTTGACATGATGGGAGCCATCATGAATCACTGTTGAGCCAGATGTGATCCATCAAAGTAAATGGGAGTCTCAGCAATTTACAGCTTGGTTCAGTCATCAGTTGATACCCTCTGACCTGTAAGGAACACTGTCAGTTCTTCAGATCGGTAATAACTGCAGGAGTACAGGTGCCTTGCCTGCTCTTTCTCAGGGCTTGGAGTTGTAGTGTTCATCATGAGGGCGTCTGAGTAGTTGCTAACTTTTCAATTTTATTTTATTTATTTTTTTTTTTTTTTAAGAGAAAAGGTGAATAGGGATGGACAGGAGGGGACAGAGAGAACCTTGTACTGTATGTGCTATTTTATTTCCCTTCCTGGGATTTTCTCAGCCCTCAAGGCAGGGTGACCTTTAGCAACTTCAAAATGAAGGAGTGTTGAATGATTTTTCATTTTATGAGATATATAATATAGATGGCTAATAAATATAATACTCTGATGGGCAGAGAGCTCATCTGTACCTAAGGCAAGTGAAGAGCACATTCCCAGTTGAAAGCTTCTCTGTGGAGAATTTTCCATTGCTGTCAGCAGCTTCTCATGTGTCCTCACAGATGGAAGGAGCCAGAGGTCAAGGGGAATAAGGTAAAACAGAATTTCACTGCTTTCTGAAAACAATGAGAGGAGAAATGAGTGCTTACAACCCTACAGGTTGTTCCTGCCTGTGCTAGGTGATCCTCTGTCCTACATGTCGCTGTCCCTCAAGAGAGCGTTACCTGCTGTTGAGGTCCAGCTGCTCTGTGCAGACAGGGTGAAACAGCCAGTTGTGACTAACAGCAGATGTAAGCCTGATGGCAAACTGCCCACAGAGAGGTGGTTGAGGGTGTTCAGAATGGAAGGTGAGATTTGATCCAACTCCCTACAAATTTGTGTATTCATTATTTCACCTGCTGTAAAATCCTCTAATTCCTCTGAAGATCCTTCTGGTATTAGATTTGTTTCCTGGGCATGAACTGTAAGATTTTTCTCCTACAGAAATACCACCAATAGAGTTTTATGTATAACTAGAAGGGATTCAAGTTCCTTAACTGCTCTGAGGTCACAGGGGAGTTAGGTGGATGTACAACCTTAAGTTAGCTTTCTGGAGCCCAGCTGGAAACTGTTACTCTCACAAGAGCTAGAGATATCAGAGAGGTGCCTCCTGACAGATCAAGACATTAGATGTTAAAATCTAATTATTAGAATTATTTTTCAGTCACCATTTTTTTTAGGGGAAAGTAAGTAGATAAATACTAAGGGGTTAGTTCTGCAGATAGAAAATGGCGTATCCCAGTTTGTAGGTTGAATAAAATGAAAAGTACCTCCATTCTTCATGAAATCTTGGTGCTGAGCTGGATCTGACTTCTTATTGTGAACTCCTCATAAACCAAGCTGGGGTCTGATGTAATTTCTATAAAATCTGGACTGAATACCATTTTCCTTGTCTGTTGTTTGACAACCTGCTGTTTGGTCTTTTTCTTCTGTCTTGCTTCTTTTTTCTGAAATAATTATGGATTCTTTTGATGCTCAGGCTGTTGTGGTTGGAGTGTTGTGGTGTAGTCTGTAAAAGTCTGTAAAATTCCTCTGTAGGGTGCCCCTTGCAATCAGCGCTTCCCTTCCATAATAGTGATTCATGAATAGCACAACATTAAATTAGTTTTAGGCTTATTAGCAGAGCTGGCCAAGTGCAAAAACATTTAAAGGTGTATCATCATTCAAGACTCAAATTTATGATTGTAAATTGAACTTGCATCATCCTTGGAGTTACGTGCAATGTACTAATTTCTTTCAGTCAATACCTGCTCCTTGCAGCTCCTATCTTCAGGGTTAATCACAGAATCACAGAATGTTAGGGATTGGAAGGGACCTTGGAGATCATCTAATCTAACCCCCATGCCAGAGCAGGATCACCTAGACTAAGTCTAGTGACTAAGTAGGCACAGGTGTAGAGATGCCAGTGTCCTCACTGGGAGTGGATCAGTCTGTGTCATTGTGAACATGGGCCTGGCCACATGACGAAGCAGCTCACCACACTCCTTTCCCTGCTGCCAGAGTAGGGCATACTCGTGGGACTCACCTCCCACCAACGCTGGAATGGCCCCCCTTCCAAGAACAGAGGCACATCTCTTGCTTGGTTTCTGGTTTTATTTCCCTCCAGTGCACTTGCTGCATTTCATATGTATGCTGTAGTCTTACTGGGCCGTGCTTGCTGTGAGAGTTGTGTTCAAATGACCCCCTTTCCCAAGCACACGTGTGACAAACCAGGAGTGTTGCAAACCCTGGCAGTGTGCTGTGTTTTTATCAAGCCCTTAAAATCAATGGATGACACTGTCCCACCTGGAGAGGCTGGATAACTCAAAAGCATAAAGTACAGAGTCTTCCTTCTCAGGCATATAGAAGCAAAACAAAAACCCAACAACAGCAAATCTTTGTTTGCTTGTTTTTTTCTCCTTCCTTTCTTCCCCATCTCTTACCTTGGGAACCTTCAGGCTGTTGAATGATTGTTGGCTTTAATTGGAAACTGAGTCCCTTGCTTTTAAAATCTTTTCCTAAGACTCTCTCCTACTTCATTAAATCATTAAATGAGTTTAGCAGGTATTAGTTTTGAGCTTTATTAATTGTGACTTGTTTTTCATTATGAGATAATTGTCAGTCATGAAATATAACTGATGTAACATATTTGAGCAGACAAAAGTTTCCAGGAGGCAGGGAGAGAGGAAAATACATAAAGGTCATTTGAATAAAAAGTTCTTAAATAAATCCTTGCTGGAGGTATTTAGGGATTCCTGGGGAGTTACCTTGTTTGGGACATAAAAACAGCAGCTTAAAAGCTTCTCTAAAGCATCAGGACCTCTGGCAAGAATTTGGTGAAGAACATGATGTATGGTTTGGCTTGATTCTGAATGTAACCAGTCCTGCCTTCAGCAGGAAATATTTCCAGTTTCCAAGCTTGCTTGTTTAGGGTGATTTCCATATATGGCAGAGCTATACACCTTCTTGAATGCTTGGTGTATATTTGGGTCTGCAGAGGGAAATGCCGTTAACTTTGAGCCCTGGGGCTGCTTGAAGTAAAATTTTCTTTATTTTCACAGGCTGCACAAGTTCTGTATTTAACTTGGGTCCTCCTAAGCTTCTCAGGGTGCTCCCCATGTCGAGGGGCATGACGAGGTGTACAAGTGCAGCTCGTTGTAGGTTCAGGGCTCACTAGTCCCTGCCCTGGAGACTGTGGAAGTGAGACTGGTACTGAAGAATGTGGGACCTGCCTGGTCTGTGTTGACAAGAGTAATTTATCTTGAGCTATTTTCCAGGGACTTCTGGGAAACAAACTATGCATCATTTTAAAGATGCTACCATGAAACAATTAGACTGCATTAAATTATTTCTACTTTAGTGAGAAGCTCTTCCTTGGAATAGGCAGACCTTGATACGCAACTCCGGGGACTAGAGAACAAATCCACGCTGCAAATCCAGCTTGGAAATAACGGCTGGTAAATACATTGTGAAGTTTTTTGGGGTCTCAATTATTAATCTAAATGTAATTCATCCTTCCACTCAGAAGAAATTACAGCTGTAATGCCAACATTTGCAAGCAGTAGTGAGTGATACTGGGTGCCTCTGAACACCCATTCTTTACTGGAAATAGATTTGCTATTGCCAAGTGATAAGATAAAATCTTTTCTACAGACGATGGCTTCTGGAATATATATTAAAAATACTGTTTCTGAGAATCCTGAGAATAAAAGATATGTGATCTTTTAAGGTTTCTGTCTTAGAAAACAGGCTGCTGCTATGATTTCAGTAACCTGGTATTTAATCTGTTATTTAATGGGCTAACAGAGTAAAATATCATCCTGTAATTATTATTGAATGTGTGTGGGTTTCTTTATGGCCTTTCATTGAGACACAGGCTTCAATTTTGTTCTGAAGAAGCCCCTAATATAAATGGGTATTATATCAGTAAATCAGATAAGACCTGCTGGTGCTGGGGTAGAGGGCTGTGGCTGAGGGGAGGAGGCCAGTGGCTGTGAGTGGTGACAGCCACATCTTGCTAGACCCCTGCAGACATGCTGCTGCTCTCTGCTTTTACTGCCCTCACTGGCATTGTGAGCCTGTCAGCTGGTAGGCAAGATGTTGACTTTTAGGTGAGACCGGAGGACACTAATGCATCATCTCAAAACGGATATCTTTAATTTATTTTTTTTTTTTTTAAGGACTCATGGTCAGGGGATTCACTAGTAAATTTTTTATCTTCTGTCTTTTACTGTAGTTAATGGAAGTAGCTCGTTCAGGTACTGCTACTGTCAATGTATTCAAATCTAAAACCCATTATATAGAGCAAATTCCAGAATTGGATCCTAATCCTGTGTGAGGCAGGACCTTGCTGTAAAACATCTAGCACATTGTGTTGGAATGCATGGAAAAGCAAGGAATTTCCCTGTAATAACTGCTATTAATATGGAGGTTGTGGGGGATCATAAAGCTAGACGTGAGCTTCCGCAAAGAAAGCTCGTGTCATATTTGGTGTTTTAAACAGTATGGTGAGGGTATGTGAAGTCACCCCTTGGCTGTAGAGTTGTGCCCAGTGTTGGACAGACTGAAAGATAAAAGGGAGAAGAAGCATGAAAAGCTTGTTGTAGCAGACTTGGGGTGGAGGGAGGTAACATAGTGTCATGTGTATAAAAGGATGGCTGCATAGAAGGACATGGTATGAGTCAGTCTTAAATAAAAACAAGAAGGACAGAAGTTAGATATTAAGGGAAATATGTAGCAAAGCAATATATTAACTGCAGAGATTGTGGAATCTTCATCACTAGAAGATGTCAGAAACAGAAATGGTTTAAATACTGTTGTGCATTTGTCTCAGATACACGATGTCTGTGTCATCTGGAGGGTGAAAGGTGGATTGTTATTTTGAGATGTGATTTGCTTTTTATTCATTTGGTTGGTGGCAAAAGCAGAGTTACTGGGTTAGGCTTTTGTAAAAACCCTTGCTTGTTAATCTGTACTCATTCATAAGCAGGTGTAGTTTTTTTTTCTTAAAGCTGATATGTATCTTTTACTTACAACCCTAGGAAAAGAAATGGATATTCTCCCGTGTGTACTTTGAAAGCTTCTAGCACATATTTTGATTGACTGCACTCAGTGGAGTTTGAGATTGTGCAAAGCCAAACAGCTCTTTTATGGAGTCAATGGAAACGTTGTTTTTAGGACTTTATCTAACATCTTCCTAGGCAAAGTCATCATTTCCCTCTCTGCTTACAAACTGCACCAGAAGCAAAATGTTACATGCTGTAGTTAATAAAAAAGCTGGACCTGATGGAGTCCTTGTTATGGTCTTCAGCTCTCCCTAAAGGATGAAGGCAGAAGCCTTTAACTTGCAGAGAGAGGAGAGAGAGCAAAGATGGTGTTAGGGTCCTTACCCGAAAGATCTGTGTGCCTCGGTGGACAGATCTGTGTGTAATTACATTGCCAGAGAACAAGGAAGAGATCTGGGGCTTAGGAAGGAGGATTATTGTGATGAGGGCAGGTTGGCACGGAGAGCTCTCCCTTCCAGTCTCTCCAGGCAACAACTGTGAGGAATCCCCCCCACAAAATCTGTCTGCTTTTGGCTGGCTGTCAGATGCAAAATGAAACACCTGTGTGGAAGGTAAATGTGTAGAGATGAGTGCTAGTGAGTTCTCTGTGATGCTGACCACCTGCCAGGCTTTAGGAACTTGCATTTATTTGTGTACATGTATATTATTGCAATGCCTTTTTTTTTTTTTTTTGGTGGTGGATATTTTTTCTTTTTTTTCTTTTTTTCCCAAAATAATCTGTAATAAGGGTCAAGTAGCATATGAATAAATTGTTTGTGCACAATTCTCATAGCAGGGAATGGGAGTTGTAGTCACTCTTAGCTTATTTGCCTTTAATTTAGACCCTTCTGCTTGCATTTCAAACAAATACCTATGATAGTTTTCGACTTTGAAGCTTGGTTTTTGTTTTGGTGAGCTTGGGCTACTAAGAAGTCTTAAAACATTTCCCTCCATAGGCTCTACAGTAACCTGGATGGGGAGGATTCAAGGTCAAACTTGATGGTACTACCTAATTTTCTGCTAGTTCCATTAGCATTCACAACTAAGACTGTTGTGTTCCAGTGCTTACCTCCCTGCAGAAATATATAGGCTCTCTGTGAAGATAGGATTCCATATGTACTGCTTTCGGTGAAATCTGTTTATCTTCACAGTTGGCCAAGAATAAATAAAACAGCTTTATGGTTCCCATGAGTATACACTATATGCCTCAATTATTGGTACATTATATTAGTAGCAGATGCTACATTCTCCCATATAAAAGAGAAGAAGATTTCTGAAGAGTAAACCCAATTTTTTTGCTTATACACTGTAATTATCACCATTCCTTCATTTCAAAGGCATCTGTCTGACATACCCTAATTGTGATGCCTTGTATTACCATTTGCATCACATTTCGTTCCTGAAAGTAACAGTGACAGTGATGGTTAAGGTTGCAAGAAGGTTTCTGCTCAGTTCAGGTGCTTTAAACCTTGCCATAGCATTTTCTTTTTAGCTTGAATTGTTTCAGGCATTTCTTCTGGGCAAGTTAAGGAGCTGTATCTACCTTCAAGAGAGAGCTGGTGTGGATACAGACCTGCTGGCTTGAGGCTGTGTGGTTTGTACTGCTTGGGGTTTCCCAGGGCAAGAGGCTGGACAGATGTCCAGCTCTGGCATCTTCAGATGTTGTCCAATTTTCTTTCCCTTCTCTTAAATACATACCACTAAACATTTTGTCTCAATAAAGATCTTTGGTCAAGTGACCATGTGTTCTCAAGCTGCTCAACAGGAAGATAATGATACTTGGGATAGGAGGTTAAAAATATTAGAAAATAAAGTGAGCTTGTAATGGGCATTTTTGCTGACCCTAGATGCCTCCTGTAGCCTATGGTATGGAATAAAATAATCAGTTGTCAGTTATCTTAGTAGGCTTCCTTCCCAGGGGACATAAAACTCGCTATTTCACCTTAGCTTGCTCTGTGTTTGAGTTGACAGCTCTAGCACACAGAAGTGTCACCCCTCATCTCCTGAAAAACTTGCATGAGAACTGCTCTGCAGCTTTACCCCTGTTTTGTTGTAGACAGGATGAGTTAAGACCAATAAAAGGTATTGAATCTGTCTCAGATTCTTGCACTGATAAACATTATTTTAATAAACTTCCAGCCTCCGCACGCTTCTCCCTGGCTTATTCTGGCCTCTAGGAGATCAGGCCTTGGTAATTGCTAATTTTTCAGGGTTTTCCTGGGTGAACTTCAATGTGATCCTTTGTTTGATTTTCGCCACATTGCCTGTTTCAGCTTGAACCTTACTGGAATAGGCTGGCACTTTTTTTTTTTGTTCTTGTCCCCTGTTTAATGCACATCCTCTTTTGTGTCTCTCCTTGCACAAGAGTTGATGTGACAAGAGGCAGTTTTGCAGGGGTCCAGGAAGAGAATGGAGCCTTGAGTGTGAGTGTGAGTGGCCCCTGCCCCTCCCAAAATTGCCACATAAATGTTTCCCCAGAAAACCTCTCGTGAGTCATCTTTAGAGATGTCTTTCACTCTAATTCCCTGCCCTACCTGCAGTGTTCAGTCAGAGCAGCTGCAGCAGGAGGCTGTCTAATAGCAGACCTTTCTGGAGACAGGCAGTTAATGGGAACAGTAGCAGGCCCCGAGGTGTGTTTATATAGTCGGTCTCGCTTCCTTCGCTCCTGTGATATATTAACTACTTCAGAAGTTTCCCAGCTGTTTCAGGGGATAAATAATGGCAGTGGGAGCCCATATTTAACCTTCACCGTTCAGGCTGCGTGCTTTGTACTTGTCGTCTTTTATCTCTGTGGCTATCTGGGAAAGGCTTCAGAGGCCTTTCTGCTCTCTCGGCCGCGCTGTTCCCCCTCTCCGCCTGCTGCCATGCAGATGGGGAGGTTGTGCTGCTCGGAGCACAGCCTTCACCCTCTGCTCCGTGGGTGTGCTGCAGGCTGGTACCCAGCAGCGGTCAGGGAGTTTCCATGAGGCTCTCCCAGCAATGCTCTGCCATCCTTCATCTCTCAGACTTACTCAGTTGTAGCCTGTCACTCCTCTGTTGTGTGTTTGTTTTTCTCTAGATCAGTAAGTGCTAACTAGAGGTGATTAGGGTTGGTTTTCTCTAGTTCAGTGAATGATAGATAGAGGTGGTTTGGGTGAATCCCAGTAAAATCAGCTGTGAGATTCCCTGTATCTCTCATACTCCTCAAAAATGCTCCAGCCTGGACAAGTCCTGGACTGGCATGAAAGATATTGGCCGTGACAGCATTGCACCGGGCTGCACCGAGAGGCAAATGCAGCTATTCTGAGACATCCTGGCCATCCCTAGTTTTGCCTGCATGTTACTTAACCTGGGCTGAAGTTTTCTCATTTTAAATGGGTGAAAAACAAGATCAGATGAGCTGTGGGGGAGACTGAACTCACCTTGGGTAGGCCCTAGTGGCGACTGCAGGTGGGACTGTCAATGAATGGCAGCTAAGGACTTTATGTAGTGTCAGTCTGAAGCTATTAACAAACACTAAACCATTTTGAGACAGGAAGGAAAAAAGGGGATTGCTCTGTATTACTTTGGACCACAAAACTGTCCTTACATATCCTTCTGGACCGCAGAGCCATCAATCAGAGGGCTCTGTTTGTCCCTGTGGGGCTGGGTACACAGCCAGCTGCTGGCTGGTCTGCTGCTGTTACGAACCTCAAGAGAGGAGCTGGCAGGATTGTAGCAGAGACACATGGGCATATATGTTCATTTTAACAATGGGCTCAGTGGCCTCAGGTAGTCATATGATCATATAATGACCTATATTCAGTAGTCACCTTAGTCAGTAGCAGCATGTGAAAGAACACAGAGAATTTTAAATAACATTATGGAGGATAAAGAGTCTGAGCAGAGGGAAGGTCTTTAATCTCCTAGGGCCTCCTCTAGACACACTCTTCTGATTCTGTGATGAAAAGTTTTCCAAGAGTTATTTTGCCGCAGAATTCCTTGGTTTTGCTTGCGTTACTGCTTCTGTGTGTGTCTGTGTCTACCCAGCCTTTTTACCCTTAGTGCTGAATGCTTCCATCTTCATTTCACCAGGGCGCCACCTTGTGTAAGAGCTATAGGCCAAGAAATCCACACTGGGAAAAGTGGGCGTGAGCTTCGGGATGATTCTGAAGAGGTAGCAATCTTGTACTTCAGTTTTTGCCTGAATCTAAGTTTCAAGATGTAAAGGCTTTGCTTGTGGCAGTTCAAGGGCACTCACCTTTGTTACATTCACAAAATGAAAATATGTGTTGTTCTGGGACAAATTGACTTCTGTCCTTGATACAGCGATGAGTAAGATATTTCCTCATGTCTTGCTGACTTGGAAGCTATGGAATTGTTGCTGACTATAAATGATATCCTTGACTAGAAGCAGTACTGGAGCGGTTTGTTTTCAAGTATCAGATTTGGAAGATGTGCAGCTTGTTCAAAACTCGTGTTGGAACCCTGTAGCTGGCAGTCTTCAGCTAGATAGAGCCTCTTGATTAATGAAATTACGACATGAACAGTAGGATCTGTGATTTACTAGGAAATAATCTGAAGCAAACTAATAGTAGAAAGTTTTTATGCACTTCATATTCTTGCTGTCATTTCATCTCCCCTTAGACTCTCAGCAATATTTACTGAGGGAAGCTCATATCTAAGTGACTTGTGGTCAAAAGCAGATGACCTAATTTGACAGAACACTTCAACATGGTTGGCTTTAGGCATTGTTCTATTCCTAGTAACTTGGGCAGACTTCTACAAGTGAGAAATGAGAATTATCTTGTCTCCCTCAGTTGGAAACTGAGATTATTAAGGGAGTGGAGCATCTCCCTTATGAGAGATGTATCCCTAACATTCTATGATTCTATGAAACATAGAAAAGAATCACAGAATCACAGAATGTTGGAGGCTGGAAGGGAACTTGAAAGATCATCTAGTCCAACCCCCCTGTCAGAGCAAGAGCACCTAGACTGGATCATACAGGAACAGGCCCAGGCATGTTTTGAATGTCTCCAGAGAGGGAGACTCCACAACCCCCTAGGGCAGCTTGTTCTAGTGTCTGTCACCCTCAAAAAAATATTCTTCATGTTTAAATGAAAATTCCTATGCCTCAGCTTCCACCCATTGCCCCTTGTCCTGTCACTGGGCATCACAGAGAAGAGCCTGGCTCCATCCTCCTGGCACTTGTGGTTTATATATTTATAAACATTGATGAGGTCACTCCTCAGTCTCCTTTTCTCCAAGCTAAAGAGCCCATGATTTGGGGCTCTTCAAGAATGTGTATTTTCTGTTTGGGAGCAAGTCTTGAAATACTGCTTCGAGTAGTAGGTTTATTTGAGTATATTCTCTATTTGGTGTCCAGTCTTCTTTTAAAGCCAATAAATCATACCAGTGTCATCGGTGTCCCCAGATCATTTTGGCAGCCTTGTCTGAGGAATAAAGCAGTCACAACAGTCTGCTCTTCTTATCACATCCCCTCCTAAGCAGGTGCTGTTACATCCCTCTTTGAGATGATTTTACTTGACTGCAGTGGAGGATCCCTGTTCTGCTAATGCTAAGTGTTCAGAAGCCAGTGAAACCCCTTTGAAAGACACCAGCCCAACAGGTATCCCCTGCTGGTGTCTGCAAAGCTACCGCCACTGCATCCACCTGCTGCGCCTGGCGATAAGGCACAGCTTGAATCTTCAAATGCCACTGGGAGGATGATCAATCTCAATCCAGCCCTGTCCTCCTGCTCTCCCACAAACAACTTCTACTGAGGAAGAGACAAAAACATAAAAGCAGCAGTTTCAGGGCGTGGGAATTTTGAAGGTGGTAGAGATAAAAATCAATCATGACCAGCAACAAAGGGCTCGCAACTTAATCTCAGGGAATGTTACTGCTGTGGGATCCAAAAGCAAGTAAAAAATCATAAATGGACACATAAGCAAAGATACATATTTCTATATTCTTCCTATTATCCTCGGTGAAGGAAAACCTGCTTATTGTCTCCACTTGCCAGACAAACTGAAGTTAAAATGTGATAGAGGGGATCCTACATATCTGATGTTTGCAACAACATCATATGCAACACATATGATATACACCAGGGAGTTCACGTAGCAAAATAAAAACTAACATTAATCCCCAAAAACCATTTTACAGTCCTGAACACAAGAAGCTGTAATGAGGGTTTTTTTTGGGTAATATATTTCTGGATTGTTTGTTTTTTTGTTTTTTTTTTTTCCTTCACTATTTTCAGAAAGTTGAACACTTTCAGGCATTTACTTAAATAGGTCTCCTCCATAAAATGGAGTAAGACAATGTTTTAAGGTTTGGGTATGGTTTGTTTGTTTTTCAGGAAAGAGTTGGCCCCCAAATTCTGTCAAAGGTCTCCTTCCTTTTGCTGAGATTTTTCATCACATTTGAAAATGCTTGTACTTGTATAAATCTTCAAAATCTGACACTCTGAGGCAGGTATTTTAAATATGGGACTTAGAAATCCATATTTGTGGCTTGTGTGCTTTCAAAATGTATTTTCAGAAAAATTACTTCAGTGTGTGTGACACAGTTCCTTGTGTTACCTGAAATCTAGGCAGTGATTTAATGCCTGACTGCTCCTTAAGTACCCAAAGAAACCCTTGGAAGTTTTAAAATGTGTGAATTCTTACAGGGAGGAGCTAGATACCTGAAAAATGGAGGCAAAGTACGTAACACCCTGAATACAACTAAAATGAAGTGTTACCAGAGGTGTTTTCCCCTAAGCTATAGAGTCTTCTAGAATCAAGAGTCTTTTAGAATCTACCAGTAACAATGATCTGATGGAAAAGAAGCTGACTGTGATTTCAATTTAATTTCTTTTTAATTAAATGCAGTGGCCTGCAAAACATGGGCATCTCTCCCTATTTCTGCTTTTACACCAGAGCAAAGACTTAACATCTACTTGTACTGCAAGGCTGCTTTTCACGAGGTGATTTATCTGTGTCGAGTTTGCTGTGTGTCTATAAAATAAGGAGCCTGGCTGAGTAAATTAGAACTGAATGAAAAGTTTTTAGTCTGGGGATCAGCAAGATAAATCCATCATACAAAATGAATCTGAATTTTTGCCATGTAGTGTTGCTTGGTATTGTTCACATTATTTCTTACAAGACTTTATAAGAATTGTAACAATTTCTCCCATCTGGGAAAAAAATTATTTTTCTCAAGCTCATACATTTACTCTTTTTCAAGACCAACTGAAGTTTTACGAATAATGGCATTACCTCCAGCTCTAGAAATAGGTTATTTTCTGTTTCTCTGTGAGCTGTCATTTACAGAGGTTTTGTTTCAGGATGATTAAAATGTACATGAGCTTTCCCCCTGCGCACATGCTTTACATCTGTTGTGTTGTATCTTGAGCCAAGCACTGAAATGCCTTTGGAGGATCTCAGAGGAGAAATGCCAAATACAACGTAACTTTTGTTGTCAGTTTAGTCCTAAGGTTTTGGGTTGGGATTTTTTGGTGTGGGAATAAAAATTTCTCAAGTTGGGGTTTGAAATGGTACTGAAATACAGTGAAGTATTTGATCTACTTGGATTCCTTCAGCAACGATGAAACATATTAGGAAACCCTCTGCTACTTTGCCTTTTTATGGTTGAGAATTTTGTTGATTTGTGCAATTACAAGGTTGGAAAAATGTGACCAAATGTTTGCACACAATGTAGTAACAGCCTAGAAGAGCAGGAGAAGGAGAGAGATGGTATTGCAAAAATCAATCCTTTCAGTCACAGTTCACTCCTATTAACTAAGTCTTGGAGCACTTGCAATTGAATATGTGCTGCTGTAATTTGGTGAAATGGTGTCTTGGAGCTTGTTCCTGACAGCACAAAAATTGGCTCCAGCACAGTGTTTGCATTCCTCTCCAAAGGAATTGGTTGCTTGTTGAGTGCTCCTACCCAACAGTGCTGGGTAGTTTGGAGGTGTTGGGTCAGTTGCTGTTGTTTAGCAGGTTTCTCTGACCTTATTTAGAGGTTTTCACTTAATGTGAGAGGAGATGGGGGCTTTTAGGAGATGTGTGAGCCAAACCAGAGTGGCCTTGCTGCAGGTGAGGGCTGTGTGGAGGATGCAGGTGAAGCTGCTTCTAAGGCATCACTGGGAGAAGGGGCAGAAGGAAAGGTGATAAGGGATGAGGCCAGATAGAGGGGAAGTATTGCCCTGAAAAACCCAGAGCACCTGCTCTGGTTGGTACTCGGCCTTCTCTCTGCTGTGCTGCATTCAGTATAGCTGTGGAGCAGCAGCATGAACTCTGGGCACCATGAGAATATATAACCAGGTAATACAGGTACAGGAACTAATATGCTGAACTGAAAAGAAAATTAAAGTAACAACAAAACACTCTGGAAGCTCTTCAGATCCTCTGTGAAGAGTTGCACTTTTCCTATCACTTTTGGTGGTTTTCTCTGTAACGTGGTGCAGTAAGCACAAAACCAGAAAGGAAATCAAAAAGGCAGGGCAGTCCCTAAGGGTGTATGTACAATCCTGACACTTTAATGAAGCAGAAGTTATCCATCTTTAAGAGAAAGATTGGATTTGTTCAATGATACTGGACGGGAATTTGTTGGTATCTAATATCCTGTGTGCTGGGAATAGCTAGTGAAGGAGTTGCAGCCCCAGCCTTTTTCCCAAATATAATTCTGGGGGTGGTTCTAGTGCTCAAGTACATTTCCACAAGGAGAAGCAGCATGAGATGAGAAAGAATTCGATCAGTGTTCTTAAAATCTATGACAGGCCAAGGTTTTTTTGATGTTAATACCAAGTTAGTGCCTTATAGTAAATGTCAGAAGAAAGTCAGATATGCTGTGAATTATGAAGGAAGATCTTTTGCCTGGAAAAGTCCATGTTTGTAGTTGAGCAGGCTCAGTGGTGGCAGAGAGCTGTTTGTCACAGAATGTTATCACAGAATGTTAGGGGTTGGAAGGAACCTAGAAGATCATCTAGTCCAAACCCCCCCCCCCCGCCCCCCCCGGAAAACACAACACAAGGCACCACCGAAAACCCCTCAGGCGGGGGC
>JANHGL010009305.1:44915-75732 GCA_024611195.1 Ceyx melanurus | reverse complement strand
AGACCAGGCTGCTCAGAGCCTTGTCCAACCTCACCTTGAATATCTCCAGAGATGGTGCCCCAACCACCTCCCTGGGGGTGGGGAGCCTATTCCACTGTTCTAGCAATTATTACCAGCTCCTGGATCATTGTAGTTATTACCCTTCTTCTCTTTTCCGTGAAGTTCTTCCCATGTGTTACAGTATCTTGCGAAAATCCTACAGAAGTAACTACATCATCCCAATGTAGGAAGCAAAAAAACCCAAACAAATAAAACAACAAAAAACAAACCCAAAATAGATCTTGTGATCACTGAAACTGCACCCGCAAAGTACATGGAGCTCCCTGAAAGCATAATGGCCCACATTTATGATACTTAGCTTATGATTGAGGCTCAAGAAATAATTCACAGTTTGAATTACATGTATAAACTCAATGTAAGAGTCTCATAATTGAAATGGCAATAGTAGAGAAATAATTGTACAGAGAAAGAGGAAGAAAAAGAAGGGAAAATGTTGATGGGTGGTACAACACATCAAAATATCTGAAAAAAAAAATTAACAAGATGTAATATGATGAAGAGTGCTGAATGTAATTTTTCTGGTAGTGAAGAGAGAGAATAACTATCATGATACCAACCTCCAAAACTGGGGGATAAAAAGTTTACATTTTACAGTGTTTTAATCCATTTATACAGCTTCAGTGTGATTGTATTTTAAAAGTACAACCCCTTCCTTCTTTTTCATGCAGTTGATTTATTTAGGAGATCACCTCTTCTGAATTTATTTTCAGTAGTTTCTATCAGTAATTCACTAATTCTAGCTGCCCCATTCTCAGTATAAAACCTGCTCACAGACAGAGCCTGCTTTGGAAAAGATAATTGTGAAACCATTTATTTTCTACCAGCACCAAGACAGAGATTGAGTAAAAAAATATCTCCTTACTCTGTGATATTGACTTCACTGTCAAGTGAAGACAACTCTTTAATAAATGCTGTGAAATTAAATTAATTTATAATAGTTTAAAATGCTACATATCACAGAGTCAAAAGGAAAGCTCTCAAGTTTCTTTTCACCAAGATAGTTAGAAATATTCTGAGTGCAGAAGGTGCAGAGATGGTCCCATCTCCTAGATAGATTTTAGATTACAAAAAATGAAAATCCTTTTGGAAGACAAAGTTAAACCTAGGCTTAATGGACACTGTAATTACTGAATAGGAAGAGGTATATAAACATTAGTCATTAATTCCCACATGGAGGCTAGTTAAAAACAAATCTATTCTACGCTTGACTTTACTCTGGTTTATGTAAGGAAACCAAGTCCAGAAGTCAGTTTTGCCCTCCCTACATACAATATTGAAATCCACAGGTTCATTTTAACTCTCAAAGAATCTGTTCTATATTTGGAATGTACACCAAATGTGTCATTTAAAGAGTGAGGAAGCTCCTATGAAATCAAGTTTCCTGTATCAGATGTTTTATGGAGTTTTTGGCTGACTTCTTTGACTGAGGACATGACAGTTAAATGGTTCTTCTTTTTTTTTTTTCCTTCCCCAGATTACTAAGCACCTACAACTGTGAAAACTGTAGAGCAAGGGAGAGTATTTAGTCAAAGAAAAATTAAAAATATATGTTAAAAAAAAAAGTTGTACATGCTCCTAGTCATTCACAAATATTCTCAAGATTATTATTAAGCTTATTAATATATGCTGAACAGTAGCTCTCGAGGCAAAAAGGTATCCTGTGCAACCACTAATGTATTTTTCTTAAAAATAAAAAGAAAGAAACTTTAAGTATATATTTAAGGAAGTCTTTAAGTATAAACATAAGGCATCAGGGTCTATATGCTACTCAATTTATCTGTGTCCTGCTTTCTACTTGGTTTAACCAAAAGCACATCTTCAAAGATGAGAGTTAACTTGATATAATCCACTAAACTACATTTACATTTTTTGCTCCATTAAGTTAAAGCTATTATAGTTTTTTGAATATTGATTTCAGACTTAATTTCTCTTGGACATAAAGTAGAATTAAGTTTATTACAGTTTGAAAGTTTAGTTTGATGATTAACACTTTTAAAGATATAAAAATTGGAATTGTTAGGGATCATTTGAATGATTCCTCTTTTTAACAGATCTCATATGAACAATGCCTGTGACATAAGGCAGAGGAAAATCCTGTCAATTAGCAATCATTTTGAAAACAGTTGATTGCATCTCTGAAGTTCATTTCAACTTCATTACTTCTAATAAAAAAAAGCTTTTGACATTTTGAAAATGTTGAAGTTTAGTAAAGAGCTTATGAAGTGGTTGGCAATGACACAACTTCAGAATATAAACACTCTAAATGTAAAAAATGCCAGAGATTTCAGCTGATACAGTATTTTAGAATTTACAGTGACTAGAAAGCATTTGATTAATTACATTATTTCGTCTCCTAAGAATGTAATTAAAGTTTGAACACTAATCATCTGAAAATTCTACTGTCAGATGTGCACGAGTTCACTGAAGATCCAGAAACATTTTACACCCATATAACTTAATGAAGAGTTAAGCAGGTAAGTTTTTGCATTACAGTGCATTTAAATGCAAATTCCTCATTTAGTCTTGCATAAAGTCACATTTAAGAGGACTATAATACTCCACTCTATTGACTAAAATATTATATATATTGGAGAAAAGCTACATTTGACACTTATTAAAATGTATTACACTGTCAATTGAATTGACATTTTAAGTATTCACTGCATTAAAAAAAAAGTTAATGAAACAGTGCTTAATGCCAAAGGTATATAGTGTCATTCTTCTGACCATCTTGGTCTCCAGCAAATAGAACTAAAAACCTGAATTTATTGCTTTAGTCATTAAAACATACTCTTTCCTCTATGGAAGAATTAAAGATTTAGCACTTCATAAAGCAGAGCTAGATTCCACTAGCACATACATGCCCATATAATATGCTGAAGCTGGTTAAAAATTGTCATTCCCTGGGATTCAGCCATTACTGAGATTTCTGTGGGGAAAGAGGGATATCTATTGAATTTCTCTCATGTCAGTCAAAAAATGGGATTGTAGTCATCTTAATATCTAAGGAGCAGAAAGACAGTATCTTGAATCACAAGATCAGTTATTTTCTTCATAGAATCATTTAGATTGGAAAAGACCTTTAAGATCATTGAGTCCAACCATTAATCCTACACCACCAAGTCCACCACTAAGCCATATCCCCAGGCACCACATCTCTATGGGATTTAAACACATCCAGGAATGGCGACTCTCTCACCTCCCTGGGCAACCTGTTCCAAAGGCTAACAACCCTTTCAATGTAAAAAGTTTTCCTAATGTCCAGTCTAAAAATGCCCTGGTGCAACTTGTGAGAAGAGACCACTCTCTACCTCTCTACAACCTCCTTCCAGGTAGCTGCAGAAAGCAATAAGGTCTCCTCTCAGCCTCCTTTTCTTCAGGCTAAATAGGCCCAGTCCCCTCAGCTGCTCCTCAGAAGAGTTGTTCTCCAGGCCCTACACCAGCTTTGTTGCCCTTCTCTGGACCTGATTCAGCAACTCGATATCTTTCTTATATTGAGTCACTCAAAACTGAACACAGTACTCAAGGTGTGGTCTCATCAGTGCTGAGTACAATCTTCTTCCTGGTCCTGCTTGACTAGTAAGAAATATCACCATATAATGAAAAGAGCAAATGAAAGTACTATCTCATTCAAATGAAGAAGACAGTAACATGAGAAAATCCTATGGATATAGGTGTCAGAAAGAAAAACACAGAGAATTTACCTGACAGAAGTAACAATCCTAAAGTTAATTGGATTATGCCCAATATTTATTCATTTATCTATTAAATTAAGAATGTTCCTTAAAAAGAATACTAACCTATGACACAATGTAAACAGACATTCTGGAATAATGCTACTTGGATTAAACAAACAAACAATTTATTGCACCAGAAAGCATAAACTACCTTCTTTTTCCACAACAGGTTGTATAAAGTGAAAAATAACATATTTTTATAATCACTTATTTTTCCCTTACTGGACCATAATTATACTTTGAATGTTAGGTTTTGCATCTGAAACTTACAGAATTTGCCAGGAGAGCATTGTTTCACAGAGCCAGAATCACAGTCCCTGTGGATGTCAAAATACTACTGCATGGAATTTTCCTTCCTTCCTGTGGAATTGCAAAGACTCTCACCAGCTGTGACCTTGCTGGCATTTGTTTGTAAAACAGTAGAAAGATGTTTTGCTATGGGTGTTGTGGCACCCCAGCCCATCACCCCAGGGGGTCGCTGACTTCTTGTTCAATTACTATGAAGTTAAAAGGGTATAAAAAGAGCTGTAAATTAATAATTAAAGGCTTCTTGGCATCTTGGTGAAGAAAATTGTCTCTACTTCGTTCTTTCTCCTCCTCTGGCAACTGGCAGATAAACGACAAATCCCAGAATCAGCAAATCTGTAAGAAAAGGAATGTAGGAATCTGATCTGGAATCTGTGCCCTGCCAGTATGTGAAAGGACTTAGTACTCTGTGCTACATTCCTGTGAATCATTATAATTAGTCAAAACCAACAACAAATTGTATGCCCTGGCATCTTACAGGTAGTGAGGCAATAATGTTAAATAATACTGGAATAGAAAGCCACTGCTTACCAGGTTTATTCAGTTCTACACATCATAAAGGAAAGTAAGAATTACAAACAAAAGGTTAGCAGGAGATTCTCATCTGATATAGAACACTAAAGAGAAAATGCACTTTCCCCTTTTCTTGGTTGATGTAATTTCTTACCCTCCCTAATAAAGCTCTGAAGCACAGAAATGTATGAGATTTTCCTGTCAGTGTAGATGGCTGAGTTAAAAAAAACAAACTACTTGGTGCTGCATCATTGTTTTCCAAAATGTCATTTAAAAACAACAGGCAGAAAATTTCAATTTGGTTCCACTCTTCAATTTTGTCATTTGGAAGCATTTTCTGTCTTTGAATAATTTTAAATTTACATTGTGTTATAGAGAAATTAACTCCAATGCTGAAAGCACACAGAACATTTTAAAAGGGAGAATATAAACTCTTTTATCTTCACTTGCACCTGGAATTAAGAGAAATTTTGAAATCTGGTGTGAAAAAAGATTCTTAGTCCTCTGCCAAGTGCTTGTTACAACACAGCCAATGGGCCACGGTGTCATTTTCAGTCTTGCAGATTTGGATATTTGTCTGTTTTACTCTTTAAATACTTTCTGCAAGCTCTTGTAACCAGTGGGTGTTACATGCATAATTGAGCGCACATTAACTTTCATAACATGTGACAATGTCTTTATTCTCTCGAGCCTTTAGGGTTCTGATACACAACCCCTTCTTTAGGTAACTTAGCATGGATCTTGCTTCCTTTGAGTACAGACCCCTGTTTCACTCTGGACATCTGCAGTCACTGTCTTTGCAGGGTCACTCTGGAAGGTTGACAGATTTCCTTTTCATATTGGGTTGTGAGGGCTGTTTTTGTTAAATCTGTTTCTGCAACATTAAATATCATAGAATGGAAGGGGTTAGAAGGGACCCCTGGTGATCACTGAGTCCAACCCCCCTGCCAATGCAGGAATACCCAGGGCAGGCCACACAGAAACAGGTCCTATGTTCAAGTCTGTGTCCACTACCCCTTGTCCTGTCACTGGTCACCACTGGAAAAAAAAATAAAAATTACTGCTCCCATCCTCCTGATACCCACACTTTAAGTATTTATAAGCACTGATAAGATCCTTCCTCAGTCTTCTCCTGACTAAAGAGACCCAACTGCCTCAGCTTTTCCTCAGAAGAGAGGTGTTCTGGTCCCCTAATCATCCCTGAAGCTCTGTAGGTCTGCTTTGTAGGTTCTTAAAACATAATAGTTCAGATAAATTAATTTTAAAATTAGGTTTTGTGACCCACTTTTATCCTCTGATATAGCATGTGCTTGAAAAAGCAGCTTACTCATGCACGCTTCAAAAATACAAGCACAATGTTCATTCTATCATTTATTTTCTTCCCCCTGAAATCTCTCCAAATGAGAAGTATGGTTCCCTGGGAACCTACTTGTAGTAACCTAAGTGATGGTGATGGGGCTTTCGAGGCACACTGGTGGGATGGCCAATTGTCCCAAGTCATTACCAAGTGCTGCCTGTGTTACATCAGGGTTTGAAGGGAGGGGAGAAAATGAAAGTGTACAAGGCAGAGCTTGTGCACAAAGAAGGAGGATGTTGAAAGCATTAGTATAACTGTGTGTGTGAGTGGAAGGGAATTTGGGAAAGCAGAAACAAAGCCCATACCTCTTCAAAGTTTAGTGTAGATTCTGTTACGAGGGAAGACCTAGAAATAATGGTTCACAGCTACTTTGAAAGAGAAGAATCAGGTATGAATGGAATTAGAAGTGAAGCCCCCAAAAGACTAGAGAGCATAAAAGAGAGTATTGTCATGCCAAGACAGTAGAGAAACAATGATAACAAGAATGCTGCCCCTTTTTTAGCCCCTATTTTAATGCAACATTTATTTCACAGCTTTTGATTGGGTTGTAACTTCAGGCTTCACAGTGGATATCCTAATTCACTCCAATCTTGATTTTATTTTCATTTATTACCCACTTTATTTTACCACCAGACTGCATAAAGGATTTCTAACCTAATAGACCTATGTCCATGACATCTAAATTCACTTCTGGTAAGCTAGCCACAGCATTTCTGCAGACCAAAATGCTTACCTCAGGAAAAAGATTGTACTTCTATTTCCTAGACAACTTTTCTAGAAGAAATAATGCAGTAGATGAACTGCTCCCTAGGGTAAATGTTAGTCACAATGATCTTCTCTACATTCATGTCCTCTGTGTTCATTACCACCATTAATTATACCTAAGAACAAGGCCATCAGCAACAATAAAACCCTAGTTAGTTCAGAAGCACAGCCTGCATACTCAGCAGCAGAAGCTGCTGTGTTATACAGAGGCCATTTCAGTATTTCACACTGCTTCTTCAGGGAATATAATGTAAATAGATGTAAAATATCTTTTTGTTTTCCTATCCTTCTGTTACGCATCTTACAACACAATGTAATCAATTGATCTGGGGTGATGGGATCTGCAGTGCTAACTGCTACAGGAAAAAAGATCATAGTGATCATTAGTTTGGTTAGTTGGTTACAGATACTGATTTTGGTCTATAAGGGATCATATCTTCAATGTCACTTTCAACTATGAACACATTAACAAGAAAAAGGAGAAATATTTTTTTTTAAAAAACAAAAAGTGTTAACTTCATAGTAATTGGAGAAGAAATCAGCCACTCCCTGGGGTGATTGGCTGGAGTGCCACAACACCCATAGTCAAAACATCTTTCTACTGTTTTACAAACAACTGCCAGCAAGGTCACAGCTTGGTGAGAACCTTCACTTTCCCACAGGAAGGAAAATTCCTTTGCTTCAGCATTTTAACACCCACATTCTTTAACACAAATCAATAAATCATCTGCTTGCCAATGGAGTATATTATGAGAAGCGAATAAACTGATCTCAGTTCCTACACTGTATTCACAATAACCTTATGTGGGAAAGCTGACCAGCTTGCTGTGTAACAGGAATGCAGGCCAGTCAGGGTGCTGATCTTGTACCTGCTTTGGGCAGGCATACAGGCTAATTTAGTGCACTGATTATTTACCCGAATGAGCAGAGGCAGGAGGATAAGCATTTTGCTTATCTGGTCAAGACACAAAACAGATTGGTGGAAGTTTTATGACATGGAAAATTGGAAGTTTTACAACCCAACCCAATTACTGCAACTCCTGGGACTAAGCAAAGGAACCTGAACAAGAGGCTGCAAAAATAAAGGCAGAGACAAGGCCTAATTGTCAAAGGTTGTACCAAGAGAACCAGAGGGAGGGGTCATCTACATCTGTAGTAAGTGGTGTCTTTCCTTCCCCCACCCTCTCTTAATTAAGTACTATTAGCCTGCTAAGAGCCAATCAGCACAAGATATGACCCAGACCCACCTCATTTATAGGTACAAAATTAGTCTTTAGAATCCCCTAGTTTTGAGTAAGAAAATTCCAACCACCCAGCTGCATTGATGGGCCTGGACATCGACATCTCTCCATCCCAAGAAGGGATGGTAAGAATTTCACCTCTGACCTTGACAGATGTTACCTGGGAATTACTAACTAGAGCTTGAATTTTTAAGTTAAGTGTGTTTGTCAACAGCAATTCCAATCTCCTTGATCTGTTGCCTTAATAAATTCCCTATCTTTGCAACTTTACAGATCTGTCTCAGTGAAAGTCCTTCTCAGGACTCTGAAACAAGGAAATGCCAACTGTTTGGTTACACATATAACCCTTTGAATATAAACCCTCAACCAAGACAGGGAATAGGACTAGCTGTATCTAGCCTCCTCTTCTAGGTGTCTAGAAAGCAAGGGAATTCTTTCTGAATCTCATGACTCGACAGGAGAGCCTTTCCCACACATTCTGCACACTCATAATCCCTTTACATAACAGAAAAAATGGCATAATGGATAGGAGTGCATTATGGGACACCCCATGGTATTATTCTTTCCATGATCTGATGAGTCATGTATTGTCAGGAGTGCCTGACTCTGGAGAAATAAACAGAACCCGGCATATCACATTAGAAATACATATGTTTTATTTTCATGTAATATTTTAAAGTTATAAACTGTGATAATTAATTTAGAAGATCAATGCTTACTGCATAGTTTATGGAGGCACCGTTAGGTTTTCAAAAATCCTAAGTCACATATGAATGCACATAAGAAATAGCTCTGGAAGTTGTGTGTAGCATTACAGTGGGATTATTTGAGTTCTATTCATACGCAGTGTCAGAAAAAAAAATCACCCCTTATCAGTGTTGGAAAGAGGTTGCTAGACTAGAAGGTACACTGCTTTTGCAATGAAATACCTTTTTTCATAAGCTTGCTCTATCCCATTTGGATGACACACAGGAGTTCTGTCAGGTATGTATTTCCAGGTAGCTTGGTAAAGATAACTCTGTTGGGTTTGTCACAGTTGTTGACAAATTATTTTGCAAAGGGTGCATTTAGCTCAATATTGTCCATGACTAGTATGCAGCTAACTGGAATTTGGTAGAAAAGCTGCCATATGACTGAGCTATAATCACTTCAAGATAATAATCACTGTTTACATGCTTGCTTAGCTTGTTCCATTTATATCTGCAGGATAAAAGATGTCACATTCATTATTACTGTGCTTAAGCACAAAGTAGTAAAGAGAACTAGTATACTCTCGTCAAATTTCCATTGCAGTTAGGAAACAACTTAAGATGTAACAGTGCTTATTAATGTGCTTCTTGAGTGTTGTACAAAAACAAGGCCTTTCTTCAAGATTGCATGCATCTCAGGTATACTTTACTTCAGTATTAATGCATTTTTATTGTGTTTTATAGTGTAGTTTTGATTGAATTCCACTCAACAAATCATGTCTTGGGATTCCTAAGTCTCCATGTACATTTTTTGGTATTTTTCTCTTCTGGTTCTGTTATCACTCCCCTTGATTTTTGCTCATTTTTGTTCCCTTTTCCTATCCAGAATGACTCCAGTGGCTCTGAGTATTCATTTGTCTCACTCTCATCTCTACACCTTCAAAAGTGATTTATCTACATTTGTAACTAGCAAAGACTTGGGATCATTTGTGATTTAATAAAAAAAAAAAAAAAAGAGAAAGACAGTGTAGTTATCATATCTAGTAGGTAGAGACAACTGATTTTAGATTTAAGAAGATACTGAAGAAAGAGAAAATCCTGCCTTCTCCAGTTTGCACTCCAGTTGTTCTCTGGATCTGTTCAAGCCACTCAAACTCCATGGAGGTGGGAGAGCTCCAGGAAGGTCAAGACATGAGGAAGAAAAGGATGGCAGCATAAATTGTAATCTCTATTACTTGTGTGGTTTCTAACACAGAGGTTTACACATGGTCTCAGAAGACCATTATCATACTTAGTACATGGAAAGAGAACCATCCTTAAAATCGTGAGACATCATGTCAAAAGCATGTGATTGAAAGGGATCATAACTGAATATACAGAGAAAAGGTGTGAATTTTCCTAACAGCAAATTTTTAGAACTGAAGGAGACAACCTAGAGATGTTCTGTGACCACTGAATGTGAAGAGGCTTCTAATTCCTTTACATTAAAAGCAGGAAATTGAAATAAAATGCATGCAATGAGGAAAAGGGGAAAGATTTCCCTTGAAGAACTGGAAGAATGCAACAATGACAAATCGCAACTTCAGAATAAACAGACACCTTACAGGAAACAGAAAAGGCTACATGCTATAAATTAATAAACACTGGATTAAAATGAGAATTGCATCTATCAAGATGGAGGTTGAACTCCTCAGTTTTTAGGATTTTCTCTTGTTGCAAAACATTTGAACTGTAGAAACAAATATAAGATCTAGAGTTATTTTGTGAAAGTGATGCACTAAAGACATCTCTACATATGGCCCCCAAATCATTAATTTGTCTCAGAATGACAGTTTTTGACACAGGAGGCAAAGGCAGAATAACAGAAATGTGGGCATGTAAATTTTCATATCCAAATTGGAAAATAACCTGGGAAAATAAAGGGAAGATAAAGAAAGTAAGTCTAGGAAAAGGCAATCTCTACCCAGAGTCGTTGGGAAAGCAGCACATGAAATTACAAATGCTCCAGCAAATATTTTAAGCAAATCTGTTCAATTGCAAATGACATTCTATTAGCAAATACAGAAAAATAATATAGTTGTAAAAGAGAAAAGGAAATACAGGCAACTAAATGCTTCAAACTACACTAGGCTTCACCTAAAATTTTGAAATGAAGAATAATAAAAGACATGGATAAGATGAGGAATAACAAAACTCAAAAGGATTTTACTAAAGACAGAATATACCAAATCAATTTGATGTCTTTGCATTATTTCATTCTGATATGATGATAGATGCTGTAGGCAAGAATAAAACTATGCAGCTATTTTACTTTAGTAGGCTTCTAAACATATTCTTCCATCAATGGAAAAACATTCAGTGCTCCATTTGAGGAAAACTTTTTCTTAGCATAGAAACACACAGGAAAACTTTTACTGTATCATTGATTCAAACACTCCTGGGGTTATAATTACAGGAAAGGGTGGTTTGTAGTTTTTTTGTTTTGTTTTGTTTTGTTTTATTGTTTTGTTTTGTTGTTGTTGTTTGCTTTAAAAATACATATGCAGAAGACAAATGTAACAAAGTAAAAAGCCAAAGGGTAAGAATCCCTTGTACATTTCCTGTTTAAAAAGTCATGTTACTTCTTTGTTCTTGCTATTACTATTGCCTACAGTGAAGAAATTGCTAGGGAAAAAAAACCAAACCTCTACATGTACTGCACAAATTCATTTTATTTTGCTTTCTCTTGCAAAGCTGCTTGCTAAGAGATACATGGAAAAAAAGACAAACTTTTATTAAAAGGTATTTGGCCAGCTTTCTGGTCATCTTGTTCATATAATAAAAGTGCTCCAATAACTTGCAAAGCCCAAAAGCGGATATAATTCCAGTTTCTGGCCAGAACTTTGCACCTCATGATTTTCAAGGCAAATGTATCTGAAAACAAACCAACTGAGATCACAAAGAATTTACTTTGAAGACAAAAGACAAGAGTATACCCCTCTAACAGGGGTACACTTTATGTATCACATATATATACAAACACACATTGTAAATATATATAATAGGGCACAAGTTACTTATGCAATCCAATTATTAAAAATATTTTTTAATTTTTGTTGTTGTTTTTAATAAAAACAAGTAACCTTGAATATAAAGAACACCTCTCCTGTGAAGAAAAGCTGAAGGAATTGGTATTTTCAGCCTGGAAAAGAGAAGGCTCCAGAGAGACCTTATTGCAGCCTTTTAGCACTTAGAGGGGGCCTACAGGAAAGATGGAGACAGTTGTTTTAGCAGGGTCTGTTGTGACAGCACAAGGGGTGATTGCTTCAAACTAAAATAGGGGAGATTTAGGCCAGATAAAAGGAAAAAAAATTTAAACTGAGGGTGGTGAAATACAGCAACAGGCTGCCCAGAGAGGTGGTAGGTGCCCCATCCCTGGAAGCATTCCAGGTGAGGTTGGACCAGGGCTCTGAGCAACCTGCTCTAGTTGCAGATATCCCTGCTCCCTGTAGGTGGGTTGCACTAGATGACCTTTAAAGATCCCTTCCAACCCCAAATATTCTGTGATTCTCTGCTGAGCTTTAAATGATTAAATAATTAACCTTTATATTTTATTACTATCACAGTATAGCACATTATTGTCTAAAGCAATGTTGAATTGGAGAAAGTGTTCACTAGGAAATGGATGATGAGTATTCTATTTCTAAATGAAATCACACTAGTATAACAAGGTTAGCTCATACATATAGTACAGATAAAGCAATAGTCAGATGCAGTAGTCAGACAGTGCAGCACTATACCAGTCAATAGTACAGCTCTCTACATGTCAATAATGTCACACTCACATGACCTGAGGCTTAATTCATGCCCACAGTTTTACCACAGCTAGAATGAATGATGAAGTAAACACCACAGTTATACTTCTGATGCATCTTTGCAGAGTATTTGACCAGTGGTAAGAAAAAAAATGAGTTCTCTCAAAAGAACAGACTACATTTGTTGTTTGCTTTATACGATACATATAAAAAATAACCCCAAGGTTACATAGTTAAGAGCTAGGAAATTTCCTAAATCAGTTTGTTTTTTTTTCCACAAACTTGATTCAGCCCCTTTATCACAGAATCACAGAATGGTAGAGGTTGGGAGAGACCTCTGGGGATCATCCAGCCCAAGCCCCTTGCCAAAGCAGGTTCACCTAGAGCAGGTTGCACAGGAATGCCAAGGTTAGCTCCAATCGTCAAGTGGTATTCTTGACTGACAGATGCAGAGAGTAGTTCATGGACCAGAACTTAAAGGTCACGGAAAAGCACTTGCAAATTTTTGTCAAAGCTGACCAAGTAATTTCAGATAAAATTACAGTGATAAAATACTTCTGAAACATCACTTTTACTAATTCTAATGTCTTTTGTGATGCAGCAGGTGATTTTGTGATGCATCACAAAATAAATTAAAATTGCCACACTAATTTCCCATTTCCTATGGTTGAATGCTAAAAATGCTGTTTGTAGAACACAATAGGTTATTACACCACAAGGAAAGGTACTAAACACAAGAGGAATTTTCAGAAGGTAAATGTGAAGAAAATGAAGTCAGCAGGAGAAATGCAGGAAGTGTTTTCAGGGATGAATTTGTATCTGCAACTGAAAACAGATTTTGATACACCACAGGAATAAATCAGCATCACACAATTGTATATTGATCACTTGTGGGGTTAGATTTCTCTAATGGATTGACAGACTACCTAAATACTCTGCAAGATAAAGAGAACTACTCTTCAAAATGGCTGTTCAGGCAGATTGAGACAGAAAATGTGAGTTAAAAAAATTTTGATTTCCTGGATATTAACTAAGCCTCTCCTCCGTCAGAAAAGTTCCTTATATGTGAAAATATAAAGCAATTATCTTTCTCTGGTACAATGAATATTTAAAGAATACATGGAAAATGCCTCTTCCAAACTTTGCAGCTTCTTTTCTGCTTTATACAATGTCCTTGCTTTTCCATGTCTTCAGAAATCTTAGACTGTACATGCTGCCATTTTAATGCAAATTATCTTCCAGCTCTTACTTGTTTGCTTATATCCTCTAGTAAATATATTTTTACTTTTGTAGGTTTTTATGCATAGTGTGCAAAGACAGTTTTTCACCACAGAAATGCATGACTAAGCTAGATGTAGCACAAGAGCTTTAATAGCAATGAAAGCTATGCACTCCACATCAGTAAAGATGCCTCAAGATTAAAAGAACAGATGCTAAACTTCTGGAAACCTCAAAACTACATGCATATGTGAAATACAAATTTCCCATATCCAAAAGGATTCTTACTTTTTATCATTAGAACTCTATTTTGGAGTCAAGTACTTATCTGGAATCAAATATATACATCAATTCTCTACTAAATTGTCAACGGCCAGATGAAGAAGTCCAGGCACTAAAAGGTACTTCACACCCATACACAAGTAGTTTTCTTCTGAGAAAAGAAAATCCAGTTATATCACTAAATAATGCCATAAAAGAGCAAACTCCTATAGAAGATAAAGGGAAGTGTGGAACCTAACTTAGAAAACCTGAATTTCCTTTTTAGAGAAATTTACCTCTCCCTATTGATTCTTTAGGAACTCAGTGGAGAATCAGCCTCCAAAATCACCAAATTAAATGGACAAAATGGATGTGCATTCTCTTCCCTCTTTAGTGCTAAGAAGTGCCACAAGCTATATTCAAAACTTTCATCCAAGGTCTACAAGGGATATTTTTCTTCTAAGGGCAATCTACATCTGTGTGCAAATGACCAAAAAACACAGCAAACACTCTCTAAATCTAACTGGTTTATAAAATAGTAATTGATGCACTTCTCTGTGAATTCACATTAGCAGCTGATGAATTTGGAGAGGAATCAAATATAAGTGGGCACAGATCTTTTTTTTTTGTTGTTATGTATTTGTGAAAGGAGCACTAGAAAAATCATGCATAAGTGACATTGACAAAATCCTGTTGATGCTGTTATGCCTATCACCTTAAGAACACTGTATTCTTATTTTAGATGTTACCTTATGAAAATATCAAGGTCATTGTCAAATTGGTTTATTGTCAGGAGAAGTATTTGTCACATTAAGTCAACATTAATTTGTGTAACCAAATTCCGTACTATTTCAGTGAGAATTTCTTATTTATACTGGGACATTTGTTTCCTCCCTTCTTCATGCCAGTTGTCTTTCAACATTGTTCTTTGTGAAAATAAAGTGGAACAGGAGAAGGCTGAATGTGGATGCCTGAGACTGACATCAGAGTTTCCTTCCACTGCTTTCCTATTATGAACAATGTTAAAATAGACTTTCATCATACACATAGATGTTTTCCCTAAAACTATCTTCTTTCTTTGTGTTTAAATATGACTTCTTAAATTTGTTTTCAGACTCTAGAAAGAAAAGAAAGAGAAAAGAAGGTTGGATTCTCTTAAGCATGGAATTCTCCCTGGAGTTTTTATTTTCTTTGTTCTCTGGGAGGCACAGAAAGTTTTGTAATTTTACAAGCAAAATTGTCCTGTTCCAATTCATAAGTATGCATGTTAGGAAGACCTTTCTTCAGTCTCCAAAACTCATTTTGTCTTGTAATAACTAGAAATTTGTGTTTTATTTTCCAACAAGAAGAGATGAATAAACATAAAAACTAACAATTGTTTATGTTCAAAAAATACAGTGAACAATAAATAAATAACCAAATTGAAACTGGGATCTTTTGCATGGAATTGGGTCTTTAGAGATTCTGTCTGCTGGAGACATTTCTTCAAATCATAAAGAGATTCTGTCCCTTCTACCCTTCAGGATGACAGGACAATGAAGCAAAAGTTGTACTGATCTCCATAAAATGAGATGCTTATGAGAATAACATTTTTTGAATGTTTTCTGAAATTCACCCAGCTCACTCACTTGGCTTTGCTTCAAATTAAATCACAAGTTTTGCTCTGAACAGTTGATTTTTGGCTCTCATTTTAGTCTTGTATTTTTTTTTAAACTGTCAGAAGTGTTCACTTTCATTAACGTGATATATAGATATCTTGATCTTTGAGAAAAGAGAGGTTTTACTTCTATAGTGTCAGATCCTTGTAGACACTGCAGTGAGTGACTTTACTATTTTTAATATATTGAAATGTAGAGATCATAAAAGAAGTGGAAAAGAAAAGAGTAGGTCATTACTGTATTAGATTCTGCCTTCATGAACTTGAAGTAAAGCTAAGTTAAGACATACCAAGTAAATGAAGTGATGAACACCTTTTATAGACACAAATTGAAGACTGAGTTTGCAGACTGAACACCAAATCCTGGCTCCATAATCAAATCTTTTATCCAGAAAGATACAAAGTGGAAGACAGAGAGAAGCACAATTAACGGACATTGAGTCTTCAGAAATATCTGCTATAATTGAATTACTAGGCAGAGTCAACTTCTGGGGTCTAAAACCATGCCATATACTTTCTTTTGTTTTGTAGTTCATCAGCTTAGAAACAAAGGAATCTATTAGCTAATGTGGTAAAAAAACACCATGGAAAAGGGAATTACCTCCTGAGCTCTTCCAATTTCTTTTCTCCTAATTTTATACTTACTAATCACAACATATTATTTTTAAGAGGTTATTTTTTAAAATGTAAACAGAACATGTAGAAACCAGTATTCTTCATTTAAATATAGAAGTGAATTTCCTTTGCAATACAAAGCATTTAATAAATAAACCATTATCATCCTTGTTTCCTTCTGTTATCTCATGTATTTAGAGATGTTGAAAACTTCTATATGTTTGTTTCAAGAGACCTTTCACCAAAGGTAATCATCAAAAGATTTTTTTTTCCTTTCCCACCCTAACAGTTTATACTACAGGACAACACATTCAGGCATCTCTTAGAGAAAAAAAAAAAAAGGCAACTTGAAATACGAGGTAAGACATATTTGAAAAAGTTTAATTTAAAATTATGTCTGTTAGAGAACTTAATTTATAACATTTCTTTCCTGACATAAAAGTTTATCAGGCAGAACTCAAAAAAACAGTTCTTGTGTGGGAAAAGTATCAGAGTCTGCATTAGAGATCAGAATTCAACAAGGTTAAAACTATAGCAAAAAAACTGTAGGTGAATGATGTTAATCTGCAAGTTTTTAATGCAACAGCAAAGCTAGTTCTTATTTTTCTTATAAATTTCTACAAACGGAGTCCATAGGTAGTAATTAATCAGTCTTGAAATATTACATGCTTTGCCTATTTCAGTCAGTGCTTGCTGGTGATAAACCTCAATACTAAGATTTTTATAAACAAACAAGAAGGTTTTTTTGTTATTTTGATAACTCAAAGCAATGGAATATGCAAGCTTAATAAAATACACACATTTTGAATATCTGAAATATTGTTTCTTCAGGTTTTCTTTCAAAATTCTTTCAAACACATTTGCAGAAGAGTCAGCAGTGACTCCTTGTGGGGAGCAGAGCATGGGTGCAGGCCCTGGAGCCCCCTTCCTGGGGGTTTCCCAGTGCAACCAGTAAAGGTCCTGTACATGCTACCCACCTTGACTGGGGGAAGCTCTGCTTTGTGCAGGGTACTCAAGTAGGCCATCTCCAGAGGGCTCTTGCTAACTAAGCTTCTCTGGAATCACAGAATGGTTTGGGTTGGAAGGGACCTTTAGAGGTCATCCAGTCAATGTTGTAGACTCATAGAGTCTACAACTCTACACATGGCACTAACAGGACTGGGAACTGAGAAATCTCCCTGAAATTTTAGAGTTGACTTGTGTACACTTGCTTCCACATAAGAAAGGCCATCAGAAGTTCATGGTTTGTTCATTTAGAAACTTCAAAGATATTGTCTCTTCTGAAATTGGTACTAATAAAGAACACATCTACATTCATGTTAAAAACCCATGAGGCAAAGTGCTGGTAACTTAGTCTGCTTATCAATCTCCATTAAAGATGGAGACTGCTTGTGAGTAATAAGTAGTCATTAGTCTAGGTGATCCTGCTCTGGCAGGGGGGTTGGAATAGATGATCTTCTAGGTCCCTTCCAACCCCTAACATTCTGTGATTATGTGATTCTGTCATAAAGAGCTACCTATCTTAAGTTTTAGAAATTAAATAGAAATTCAATATTCTTTTGAAGAAAGCTGTCCCTCTCAACTTAGTTCTAATACAGACCACTGAAGAAGAAATCATTATCTTGTTGTCTTTCTAACCTCCCACTAAAAAAGCAAATCATCAAAAATAAACAGGCAGAAAGATCATTAGAGCAACAGATTTTAAACATGCTTTATCTAGAAAACTTTCCAAAGATAAATAGCCTTAGATGGGCATCTGTGATGACACAACCCTCCTGATTATTAATATTAGAATCTAGTCCAAAAATGCACAATAATATTTTTCATAGAAGCTATCAACTGGAAAAACCCATCTAAACTCATCAATAGTCACCTTGACTCTGAATATCTGTTTTCCTGCTTCATTAAAGCAAAGTAAGTTTACATCAACTCTAGAGCTGGCTCTTTATAATTCAATGTAATATATTTTATGAAGTGAGAAAGCTCTGTGGGGAGGAGACTTCTGCTATTGCTACAGAGTAAATTAATTCTGAGAGCCACATTTAGCTGCTGGCTTGTTATTTTAATTTGGAAATCTATCTTAGTTAATGAGGGAAAAGGAAGCATGAATAAAGGCTGTGTTCTCAGATTTGATCTATGAAGCCTCCATCTGATTCAGTCTGAGCTACTGAAACAGGTTAGCTCCAACCTGAGAGGTGAACTTCATGGAAGGTGAGACAATCAATTACTTCACAAGCAGAGTCCAAGGGCCTTCATCACCTCAGTTTAGAATTCTTAATCTAACCAGAAACAGGTATAAATAAACCAAATAATTGATAGGACCCTATCAGTCAGGTTTAGAAGTGAGTTCTTCATTCCTGCCAGGACACATAAACCTCTGCTTACATGCAAAGAAATATCTCAGCATACAGTTCACACCTTGAGCCACTCATAAAATAGCATATAGTACAATGGATCTGAAACACTTTCTGAAGACCAGAGGTTTTTTAGGTGTGATAAAACGAATAATGCTGAGTGTAGGAAACAACATATAAAAATACAGAAGGTATAAAGAAAAGCCACTAGGAAATCTAAGATTTAAGCAGAGGCTTAACATTTCGGTGTGACAAGAAACCATCACTGGCTGTTATACAAAGTATATCAGAAGTTAGAAAGACTAAATTAAATCAAACAGAAAGATGAAGCAATACCATAATAGGGGGTTGTTGGAGATTATGGGTTTGCAGTTTGAAACTGCGAACGAAAATTCAGTTCAAGAGATTCTTGGTGAAAAAAACCCATAATATTCATTATTCTGTCCATCATTCATTTCTAGAATCCTTAATTTAACTAGGAGGTGTATAGGAAGGTCTAACTTTTATTGTCACTTTCCACTGCCATCCTTTTGGAATTCCTCAAGCTCTTTCCTTTTGTTCAGTGATTGCTTGCCTTAACCAGGTAATGTCCAAACAAAACCATTTACTTGATCTCACAAGGCAGTCAAAAGAATGCTTTAAACAACTCATTGATTCTAGTTCCCTAGAGTTCTGAATGCCTGCTCTCCCTCAAACACAATACACCATCCTTTTCCTAGCAATAAGCAAAGGTTCAGCAACAGAAAGGGAAGCTGCAATTTGCATCTGCTGTCCCCTTGCAGGACCAGCATCAGACAGAAATAACATCTCCAGGGCACTTCATTGTCTTCCCTGCCCTAGAAGGAAACGTCATGGCTTAATGCTAAAAGTCACTGAGAGTATTTGCCCTATAAAAACTGTCAGGAGGTAAAGGAAAAAATAAAGAGGGTAGTTATTAAAAAAAAAAATAAAACCTTTCTTACAGCTTTTAAGTTTTAATGCTTTAATTTCCATCTCTTCAAATGATTTTGAATTGTCAAAATGGCTGTTATTTGCCATTGTACTGGGACAAAAGGTAAACAATTCTGAAACCTATAGCTCTGGGCCAATGTGTACATCAATACTGTAAATAAAGGAAATTCCCAGTAATAGAAATATAAGGCAAATCCCTTCAAAGAGACAAAATTACCAGAAGTGCCTCCAAAGCCCTGACTTTACACTGGGTCGATCTCTGGCTGTGACAAGGGAACACAGTTCAAGAAGCTTGAATAAAGAAATAAAGAACTCTCGTTAAGGCTTAAGGACAATGTAATTTAAAATATTTAACATAAAATCCAGTGTGTAAATCAAAATAATATTTTATGGATAAATACAGGAAGTTCCTGTTTGCAGTAATGTGAAAAATACTGAAGAAATTGGAAACTGAAAATTGAATTTAAAAATGAAATATTTCTCTCTTATTAAATCTACTTTTAACCAACCTGCCCCCTCTCTGATTTTTGGAAGCTTAACTCATCCTGACATCTTTGAAAATGTTGTTGTCAGTTGTAATAGAGATTTTGGTCAGCCGTGAAGTTGAAAAAGAAAGCAGTGATTGTGAAATTCAAAAGTAAATATTATTTAAAATTCACCCACTATTCAGTAAATACAACAATAAATATATAGCAAATTGGAGTTACTAAAATTACTTAACTGCTGAGTGAACTAGGCAATTTGAGAACCAGCTTATCTAGAAAATAACTCCTAAACCTGCTACTGATGAAAAAAAAACCAAAACCCAAAGAACCCAACTAGCTTCTCTGTCCTCTTGAAGCTACTCTTCAAAATTTGTGCTTAATAGAGCAAGGCAACGTCCTAAAATATTGCAAGAACAAATTCTTCCAAATACCTGAATCTAATGAATCTAGAACAACTATTTTTGACATCTTTATGAAGTAGTCCCTATGTATACACGTCATGAAAATGCAGCTCCCATTTGCCCACTCAATCTAGACCAATGTCAGAAGATGAGCCCAGAAAAAGTACTTTCTTCATGTCCAATAAAGGACTCAAAAGTTTTCTCACAGAACACTGACGTACGGCTAGGGATGCTACTGAGTTTCTGACAAAAACTAATGACTTTGCCTTTAGCTAAGCTGTTGTTGCTGTCCTTGTATAAGCTGTGTGAGCTCTTCAGATGTAATCTCTCTAAAAAGGTTCACGTGTATGTGGTATTCTGTAATACTCATCACAACAAATCTCAGTGACATCTATGCTAAGAAGGATTCTATTTGCCCCCTTTATTTGTAAATAAGCACTGCATCTATAACTGGCACCTAAACGTTATGGTTTAAGTTATCTTCAAAGGCAAATGACTGCTCACTCAAGCTTTAGATTTCCTTCTCAGTTTCTTTGCTTTGCTTTGATGATACTTCATACACATCTCAGTGTAAAACCTGGGTTAGCAAAAGCAATTACCAGCATATTTTCACCAAAACCTAGGCCCTGCATATGTATACTTTTTTAATGTAGCTTTTTTCTTTCCATCAACAGTCACACACAAATAACAACTGCACACAGATCTGAGGAGTCAAGGAAAGAAGAAAGAGAAGTATTTAATGCTTGAGGTCACCTGCTTGTTACCTGAAAAACACAGGCTTTGTCTGAAGATTGTACATATAATCAATGCTTTTTTTTTTTTTGCATCAAAAAGAACCTTTCCTTTTATTAAAATAACATTTATTTATGCAACCATTTTCTCAACCTTTACCTTCACAAATTTCTCAAAACATAAACATCTATGCAGTCTGATGTAGCCAGTAGACATTAAAGCAATTAGTGTGTAATAAATGTCTAGTTATTTTGCACTTTGCACTTATGTTTAGTCCTTGTAAAGAATTGTGTATAGATAAATAGTCTGGGATCAACAGATACTTCACTAGCTTATGGTACTTAGTTCACTTTAAGATAATCAACAAATAAAAGACCTTGGAAAATAAACAGAAGTTCATTATTTGTCCTTAGTCCTATAAAGTCAAACATGTAAGAAGGAAGTGGAAATGTCAGTGAGCACCTTCAGACACACTTTGTATCAACAACTTGCTTGAATTTCAGAACCTTTTATTGAACTATTTGATTCCTCATCACAGAGGTGACATATTGATAAGGTAACACCTGTCTTTGGGCTGCATTAACCAGTCTAGTTTTCCAAGGAAAATACACAAGGACTTTTTCTATGCTATCCTTATTATAATAAGGATATGTTCCTCTCAAACCTTTGAATGGGAGATTTTGTTCAGGAGGATTTTTGAGTGATCCAACTCTCAGCACATACACGAACGTACCGTGGATATTGCAGCACAGTTAATCAAAGTTGGTGTTTGAACAGCCCAGGATGCAGTTACCATGGATAGTGGGATGAAGCCTGCTTCACATTTCTATGGGTTCCCAGGCAAATTCAGGGCTGGGTAGTATAGGCCTCAAAGCTGTATTTGCTTCCTTGTTTTCTCCTAGGTTTAAACAGGCTCTTTATGTCTCTTGCCCATTGTTCTTGTTTTAATAAAATTCATTTATTTTTTAGTCAAATTTGCACTTCATCCTGCAGCAACTTGAAATGTTAACTAACACGTTAACCTTTCCATCTTTATTTCAGTACTGATATTTTTCTGTGTGCGTTATGTCACAACTGTTCTGCACTGCTAGCAAAATGAGGGATTCTCTGGAGTTTAGAGAAAATTCATTCTTGAAATGCTGGATGATCAGACAACCTCACCAGTAAGCAACAAAAGCCAGTAGGTCATTTTTGGCTATGCTCAGTAAACCTGAACATAGCAGGTGTATTGAACATAGCAAAGCACTTCCTCTCTGCTGATCCGTGCCATAGCAAGACTTTATAAGAACTCTAAATTCTTGGGGGTCCTTTGTTGCCCTACTCACCCACCTGCCTTTGGCAGCACAAGCTAGTAGGACTTGGGAATATTTGTATGCAGCCTTCACAATGATCATGGGAGCTTTCAAGGGTATGCTGGTTTTTCCCTAGTTTGTTAATACTCAGAACTAGCAATTCTGACCCCTATCCAGCTGTGTTTTGTATCTCCCTGGATGCACCTCTTTGGTTTTATCTTTCTTAAATAGATTTTTTTTTTTTCTCTAAGTACAAACTGACAGCTAAAAATAATTGTTTGTAGGTATAATTCTATCAGGAACTTATTATTCCATCCAGCTACACTCAAGCATACTATAATTTCTCCTTCATAAAGCGCCGGTACATACTTTGGTCCTGTACTCACCCGTTACTAATAGCTACACAATCTTATTCTGTTTATATCAGAATATGGGCTTTGGGTTTTATGCTTCTGTATTATGCAAATAAATACATATAGTCTCTCTAGCTTGTAGACTGAATACAAATTATTTCCCTGTCCTTGAATTCAGTAAATGATTTAAACAGCTTTTATGAAGACACATCATGTAGATACTAGTGACAGAGAAAAAAATATTTAAAATCTACAGTCTTCAGAATGGAGACATGCATCCTTATCTTAAAATGTCTTCTGTCTCAAAAATATTTATTTATTTTTAAAGTCTGATAAAATAGACTATTTGAGCTTGGAAGGAATTAAGCTGTCTTTTCCCTTCTGTTTTATTTATAAATGTATTTTCTTTCTTCTTATTGACATCTTTTAAGCAACACTGTGTCTTCATGCAGGAATACTCAAATGAATCAAGAGCATGAGAACATCTTCATTTTTAATCACACATTTTCTTGCACAATAGTTCAGATAATAAAGCTTCCAAGAAAAATCATGGCAACTGGATGAGCTGCTTAATTCTTAATCACCATTGTCAAATTAAGCATGCACCATCCCAAAACAGTGGCATTCTTTGAACCAATTAAGCTGTACCTTTGCTTCATTCCAGTACAGGCACTGGGAAATTGAGATTACTGACCATACCCTTTATTCTGATCATTCTTGAAGAGCTAACGCTGCACTCCCTATGCTCCATCCTCCTTACGTTTCACCCTGGTGTTAACACTGAGCTATAGCTAAATCATTGCCACTGACAATTCATCCAGATAATTTCAATTTGCTGCTAATCAAATAACCATTAGCATGAAGTGACATGCACTTTCATGATGGATGTAGTGATTTAAATGTGGGAAGCAGGGAACTGTAAGAACCTAAGTACTTGTAAGTATTTGTTTATGCAGCTTCAAGGTCACCACAAATGGACAGATTCAGTAATTGGGTGACATTAACAAAGAGCAGAAGCAGACAATTGAAATAAGCAGGTTTAGAGAGCATTAGAACTTTTTCCCTTTAGCACTGTCAGCTGCAAGGGCAGGTTGCCTTGTTAAGGAAGCCAAGATGGCCACTGAGCATCACAAGGAGGGTAGGGGCAGCAGCCTTCCTGACATGGAGTCAGCAAACTAAGCCAGTACCTCAGAGTGAGTTATCATATCCAGGCACAGTAACCAGGATCAGCCAAGAGCCCAGCAAGCATCAGCAAATCCCTAGTGATGAGCCAGGCCCAAGCTGAAAACAGAAAGCCAGGGCAGCAGGTTGGGATCGGGATCAGAGCAGTGTGAGCTGTGGTGCAGATGCAACCACAGCCTAGCTCAGAGCAGGGTCTTTGTGCCAAACAAAGGCAGAGGGGCTGCTGTGGGGTCTTCTAGTTTCTCCTTCAAAAAGCCTTTTTCAGTGACAGCCTCCCAAACCAGCTAAGCTACAACAAGGGGAAGGGGAATGTGCTCCCGAGATTCCATTTCAGATTCACACAACTACATGAAATACAAAGTCATGAGACTGTCTTCCCAGGTCTTCTTTCAGAAAGGGCAGAAATACCCATTTCCAGTTTCTTTTTCAGGTTTCATAGGCAGCAGTGACCTTCATTAAAAAATAGAGAGTAGGCAGATTTTTCGAACAAACAGAGTCTTACTGTAGCAAATGACAATTTCTGTGCAACGCACTCCACTTAAAAACATGATGCACTATATCAGCATCTTCATATTTACCTGTTTTGGTTTTAACAGCATTTGTCTGTTGCTGTAAACCTGTTAGATTTAAATGTATACACAAAATAAATAATCACAATACATCAATAAAAATGCCTCTCAAAATAAACTGATCTTGGTAAATGAGACTAGATAGCTACTTACAAGATCATCAGGAGGTTTAAATTTAATAATTAAATAAAAAATCTGTATTTAAGGAAATAACAGGAAGTATACTGAATATATATTTTTAAATTTTGAAAATATAATTAAATATGAATATTCTAAACAAAAGCATTGGAAGAGCTAAAAGCAAAATTTATGTTTTTGTGCAAGGAGACTGTAATTCAAGTTACATCTCAAAATTAAACACAAAGAAATCCACAACCCTACCTGAAAGTCAGGGTTGCACTGAAACACTGTTTTGCATTTTTCCTGAGCAATGAAAAACTCTGCATCAAAATATAGAGATTACAGGTACACAGTGTCTAATACCCTGACCACCAAAATGGTGGAAGCATCAGAAGCATGTCCAATGTTTAAATGTTTAGATGAGCTGAATTTCTTTCACTAGGTTTTGGATGACAGGACATTTTAGACTTAATCCTATCAGGAAGTTGTGGTGATTAAAAATCTATATTATATTCTTTGTGACATTTTTTATTCAGTAACTACATATTTGAAGCTATTTGTCCTTCTAAACACAGTGCTGTAAAAAATTCTTCCATTTTTTCCATACACTATTAGGAAAAGTCTATAGCACAGAAATAACAGTCAGAACAACTTCTTGCTACTTTGCACAAAGATTCACAAGAGGGATACCTATGAAAATTTAAAGCTTTAATAATGTTACTTTTGGTGACACTGTAAACCATCTGGGATTTTTAAAATATTTTGAGATAAGAGACAGAAACCATACCTCAACTAGGAGCAGTAAAAAAAAAAAAAATAAAAAAAAATAGACAATACAGGATTTACTGTTCTCCCACTGCAGCATACTGCAATTTTATTACTCTGGAAGAAAGTGGATTTTTCCTTTTATATACCAAGGTTCCATTATGTGTCCTGTTTGATCTATGTACATTTACATCACAACTTTTGTCTTTTAATCTAAAACTTCTTCACTGAGAGCACAAACCATTTGGAAGTCCTTTATTCTCAGTCATATCTTAGTCCTGCTTTAGCAATGCTGCTCAACCATTTGTGGCAGATATATTGCAGAATCTTTATTAAGCTCATCTGTTCAAATGCCCGTTTGCTCTTTCCCCTTTATGAGAAGTCACTCTTTTAATAAAGTCATTGGTGGGATGAAGATAGAAACTGAATGAAAACAAGTTTTTATTAATACACACTATTTTTTTTCAAGTTAGTGCATTTTCTGTTAACAAAGAATAATTATTTTAGAACCAAAATGAGCTGAGTATAAATGAGACAGGTAAGCTAGTAATACTTAGCTATAGGTTGGGTAGGGAAATATATTAAAGGATTTATCTTTTTTTGTTGTTGTTGTTAACATAATTCACATATTTCATGCCATATTTTAAACAATACGGTTATAAAACCGTTATCAAAATGAAGCAATATTAGTTAATTAAGAGTCATGCATACTCCACTGATACAGATGGAAATTTCTGACCACTTAAAATTAGATAAATAAGAAAAATATTTCCACTGCTCACAATCATAAAATGTGTTGCAGCTGTAGGACCAAATTATTTTCTTATTCAGGATTTTCATGCCAACAAGAAAAATACAGTCGATCCTACATTAATAAGGTGCAGCAAGTATTAGAAGGAGTTTTGTGATTAAAGCTCTGCAGCCTGCTCTGTTCTGTGCATCAGCTATGACTCAATTCTAGAAAATAATGCATGTACTTATTGTTATTAATACAGATAAAGTTGACAGTGGGGTTACATCATTCATTAAAGTGCTAAATTCATAGGATCAGCTAAATCCTACTAACCAAAAAAACCCATAGAATACGAAACATCTGAGGGAAGAAGAAGAAAGTGCAAATATCAAACAGAGAAAGGTACTGAAAAACTACAAAAGGATCAGATGGTGAACAGCAGGCAGTACAACGATAAATTTAGAAATGCATCATTGTTCACCAAACTCTAAAAATGTATGGCAGGAAAAATTACACTAAAAATATCAAAACCCTGAACATACAAAGGCCATTTTCAGCAAATTGAAAAATGGTGCTGTGAGAGAAAAGTATTAGTTGAGAATCCTTCCCCAGTCTTCACCTATGAAACCCAGAGAATAATGCAAAGCTGTGCTCTTGACTGTACATTAAAACCTGCTGCTGCAAGAGATCAAGAAGAGCACAGTGTTATTTAGAGAGTATTAGCAACAAACAGAGATCGTTTAAATAAATCCTTCCAGCAACAGTAAAGAAAGGCACAAAACCACAACACATAACACTGCAAATTGAGTGTTTTGGATGTAAAATTTCCTTTTAATTGATGTTTTTGACAGCACGTGATGACACTTGCATCATGATACTGTAGCAAGTTCCACCAGTGTTTCATGGTGTATCAAAATTAAGGTAGTCTATTATCTGATCAAAATTACCAAGTAGATTGAAAGAGAAGTAATTTGTGAAGGCAGAAATACAACAGGACACTGACTGGTAAAAGCAAGATCTCTCTGCATTCTTATGTCCCTTGAAGGAGTCTAGAATAGCTACAGAGGAGGGGATGGAGAGAGGCTGTTAGGAGAGGCACAGAGGAAACGTGGGGCTTGTGAACACTGCTCCTTTGCACAATTCAGGGTGGCAGGCTGTCAGCACAAGATGGAGTGCCCTGAGAGCTGCAATAGGCCCATTTGCCCACAGATGGAAAAAATATTCCTTTGTCTGAGAGAAAAAAATAATTCAGGAAATAGATCTAAGGAAACGCAAAGATTGCTGAAAACCAGAAATGTGAATGAGCAATATGAGAAATGCAAGAAGATGCTCAATACTCCAAATTTAGGATTGCTGTAATGCCACAAAGCTGTCCCCTCATGTTTCAATTGTGTTTTATCTTGTCAAATAAGTAGGGTGGATTTTTTTAATATAAATTGAGTAGAAATAATACCACTAGCAGTATTTAGTGTTATAGCCTATAATGGTGACAGACTGTGGATATTAGAATATTACCTTACCCTGAGGAACAGCTTCTCAGACTTCCCACATAATTAGATTGAATCTCAGTCCATTTCTAATATTGAAGTCATTGTTGATTCAAACTTCAGAACCAAAAATAGATTCTTCTCCCTTGCTAACAATCTTTAATCGAGTTTTGATAGAAACACCTGGAGGAAAACATTCTTGCCACTCTTAGCTTTTAAGGTAGGCTGCAGCTTTAAGCACATTCCGTGTGATCTGCTCTCCACTTAGATCAGGCCCTGCTCTGAAGTTCACTAACGGCGTTGATAGTTAAGCATTAGCGTTTTCATCGCAAGCCACAAAATCAATGGATTTCTCGTCTCTGCAGGTCTAGCGGCTAGTGAAAATCAAGCCCCTTGGAGTGTAGGAGTGATCTCAGTGTGGGATTAGTTCAACAGCTCGTTGCTGCTGAAAAGCCCTGCCCTGGAGGCAGCAGCAGCAGCAATCTCATCGCGAGGCACAGGCACACTTACTGGGGCTGTGCAAGAGCCAAGGTCAGGACAAAAAGAGAAATCCATGCAATAAGAGATTAGTTCCTGGGGCTGTTCCTTTCTTTGCAGATTGCAGAAATTCTTTATAGGTGTAACTCTGGGGATTTATATACACAAGACTTTTCATTTTCTTTTTTTTTTTTTTTTCACTTCTGCCAGAATCTTTGTGTGCTCCACACTCAAATAAAAGCCTTAGCAGTACAGAATGGATTAATACAGGATTACAAGAAGAAGATTATATTTCTGGATCCTCTAATCCCTTTAAAAAAAAAATGTATATCCCAATATTACATTGCATGTATTCAACATGATTCCTTTATGCAGAGACATATGTTAATATAGCTGCCAAAAGAAACTAATTTTTTGAAAGTAGCTGTGATTTGTGAAGAATTTTAAGAAGATTTACTTAGTTTATAAAGAATGTTAAAGGACTATTCATTAAAACTCTAGAATAATTTAGGATTTAAATGAGTCCTTCCTTATATTGCGCACACTTTGTATTTGGCTTTGTATTTAGCTTTTTACATCCAGTATTACCTGACATTGTATTTCCTCCTTCAAATACTTCATGCCCTCTGACATTCTTGTGTAATAGAAATTCCAGCACAAAATATCACTGACTCTCCCTGCTCCTTTCATCCTAAGAACAATATTTCTTTGAGCCTTTCCAGTCACCAACATCTGGTGATCTGAAAAGTCTGATCCTGCTCCTACTGAAGTCAGTTGAAAAACTTCAAATAACAGTCAAAAAGGCTCCTCAACTCTCTGTACAGCCTTTAATCCAGAATATTTTAAAAATAAAAAAATCCTATGTTCTTAGAAAAGTAAAGTAACTTCCTTAAAGTTAAGGCTCCCAGAAAACATTTCAAAATGTGAAATAATTCCAACATTTCGGTAAGTTTTAACTCATTTGAACATAATAAACTTTGAATTCTAGTTCTCACCTGAGACATACAAGAAGCAACAAAGCAGAAATGGCTGGTCTTCCACTTCGGTTACATTACTTTACGTCTACAAGTTGCTGGGTTAGATCCGTGCCCTACTCCCCTATGCTGTACTTCCAGTCTGAACACTGCTATCCAAAAGTTAAAAGCTTGAAATATTGCCTTGCAATGTACTACTCATTATCTTGTCTAATTAATTAATAAAAAATCAAACATGCAGTTTCTCATTTGATTCTCCAGAAACAGAACTCACAAAGACCAACATAGATCAAATACTATCAGAATTAGAACTGTGGGAACAGGATTAGAAATTAATAAAGGGAGAAACAAATAATGTCACAGAAATAAAGGTTTTATGGAAAGCTCCTGTCATTTGTTTTGTCAATCTGTACCATGACACAGGTGTGCAAACCTGAGAGGAAAAAATAAAGGTGGAGATATACAGTGGCTCCATTCCATCCATGTCTCTGCATCATGCAAGCTGGTTCATCCTGGTTTGTTTTGTTCAGTAGTTATTAGAATAAAATTAATTTCGTTTTATGATAAAGAAATTAATGGAAAACAGCAAAAAAACCCACTGATTTTTTTCTCTAAAATTAGTGCTTGCAATTTTTCTTTTGGCCATTACCCCAATTCCGCCAATTTTCACTCAGACCTTCTCTAACTTGAGTTCCTCAGTCAAAATAGTTGAGAGAGGATAAATGATCTTCTTACACAAAATCCTCTGTGTACAAAAATAGAGAACAAAAGTCTTCAATGACATCCCAACATTAGGGAGGAAAGTTAGGAGTTAAAAAAACTGCTTTCAAATTGTACCTATGTTCCTCTAACTCCATTTTGTTGTGCTGCTGTAGAGCAGTAGGAGGAACCCTGACCCATCCTCATCACCTTTTCAGAGAGCAAAAATCAAGTTAGCAGAACCAAGCGAGCCCTTCCAGGGCATACTTCATTTTTTTTCTGATATGAAATGCATCTTAGAAGGAATAATAGGCAAAGAGTATCTTAATATGTAAGCAGCATTGAGTTGCCAATAACTTAATTAATTAGTTTTTATAAATAGCCAAGGATAATGATAATTTATGCAGATAATGTGCAAAGTCAGTAGCAGAGGGATAGGAGTCCTTGACCTTTAGAAAGAATTGAACCCAAATGTTACATTTCACATGAGCTCTTGGCATCCTGTGTTACTTGAAGCATAAATAACATGATGTACAAGAGCCATATGCATGATTCCAAATGTCAGATGACAGGCCCATTGCATGCAGGTATCTCAGTTCATTGCCATTCCTCCTCTTCCCCTAACAGGGAGAAAGTTGCTTGCACTGCAGCAGTATCCTCAGGAGGCTAAATGATCAGCTGTTTATTTGTATTCAGTGACTTCAGTGATTCTTCCAATAAACACAGATATCTGCCTTCTCTGGGGTCTTTAATCTAGGCACTTGGCTAGAAGAGCTGTAAAGAACTGTAAAATTGTAGAAGAACTGTAAAATCTCTCCTTACTTAGTTAACTACTTTTTTAGGTTACCAAGCAGGTAGAATACATGTTTTATAACCTGCATGAGCACAGATATTTACTGACCAGACCTGGGGGTCCTGGTGACAGGGGGATGACCATGAGCCAACAATGCACTCTTGCATTGGCCAAGAAGGCCAATGGCATCCTGGGATGCATTAGGAGAAGTGTGGCCAGTAGGTCAAGAGAGGTTCT